>MU224527.1:0-34143 GCA_018584345.1 Thuja plicata | reverse complement strand
GTGTGCGTGTGTGTGTGGTACGTGTGTGTGTGTGCGTGTGCATGTGCATGCGTGTGTGTGTGTGTGTGTGTGTGCGCGTGTGTACATATGTATGTATATTTATATATGTATATGCATATATAAACATATGTATATAGATACATATATACATATACAAAAATCTCAAAGTTAATAGTGGCTCATTTATTAAATAGGAAAAATAATCATTAACTATACTAGCTCTCTCTTTCCAAGATGATGTGGGTTGGGAAGCTCCTAAAGAGGTTCAATGCTAGTGATATTGAAATAATTTCAAAAAAGAACCGAGAAACTTAAATTTGCTACAACATATGATGATATGTAACAAGGTGTAAGGAATTCTAATGGCATCTTATCTTATATGTAAAGGATGAGATCATGTATGAAAGAAATAAATAAATAATAATGACGCCCCAAGAAATATATTGTCAACAAACATCATGATATGATAGACCATGATAACCTTGGTAGAGTATGTTGTGGGACAAACAAATAAAACAAGCAAAAAAGAAAAGAACACAATGTGGTTACCTCTTGTCAAATTGAAAACCAAGGTATAGATTATTATTATAGTGAGTAATGATGTTATATTTATGGATTATATATCCCACTAAATGGTATGAGGAACTTTGAACAAGAACTTTATTGCATACCCTAATATGCATATGATATTATTTATAAGAATAATTAAAAGTTTATGGGGCAATAACAAGTATTAAAGAAGTTATGGTACAATAGGTAGCATGGACATACATCGATACATAAAATTCATTTGAAAAAAATTGAAGTGGACAAAAGAGATTGCATGGGCATGGGTGACACCAATATCATTTAATAAAATCAATGAATCATGGTCAAACATAGAGAGGACAAAGAAGGGAATTATTGATTCTTGTTGGGTAGATCTGGTATGAAAGTGATAGGAGGTGGTGATGCAACCTAGGTAGACATGAATGTATAAGATATAATTAAGATGTTGGATGACAACGTAATCCCATAAGACACGACTGGGCCATCAGTTCAATCAATGCCTCAACAACTTGATTTCCCTCATGTACCCAATATTTTCATAGACTATATGATGTTGAAAAAGTGGAAGGAGATAAAGGGTATGTTTGAGAAGTCTCTTAGAATATAAAACGAGATAGGGAAGCCTAATAAGTCTAATATTGATGTGTACAATCACTACCTATGAGTGATTTTGTTGATAAGTACCTTCACAATGGAGTTTCTATAATTTGTTACATATAGATAGGGATTCTATTTTTCTTACGATTCTTCTTATCCCAATGTACTTGAGGGTGAACACGTGTTTATTACTTTAAGTAAATGGAAAATGAATACACCTCAATTTTTTGATAGGTTATTTTATTATTGAAGTTGAAGGTAAATCTTAAAACCTATGTCAAGAATATCTTCAACACCATCCCTAAAGCTAATTATACACCTTCACAACCTCACCTAAAATAGTGTTTAATTCTGATTTGGCCGCTTCTATAGGTAATGATTAATATAAGTTTATATATTCTTGTGAGTATTGTATCATTAATTGCATTGTAACTTTGGAGGAGTATTCTTTACTCTAACCAATTTCATATTCTTAAAATTTGCTAAGTACTTTTTACAAACCACTGTAAACATACTCCAACAAGGAATTTCATGATATCACATGTTTTAAATACATTTCATCAAACACTTCATGTGCCATATATTCCTTGTGACATCTAGTCAAATAGTTTTGTGCTTAGTAGATGCATATTTTGAAAGTGTATAGTTTTGACTCAAATAGTGGTCAAACCAAGTTTTGACTCTATCAATAATCTACCTCTAGGAAATCCAACATTGGATTATTTGTCATCATTAGGTAGTAAGGAGATATATATTTGTATAGTCGGAAAATGGAAGCACTTCCATTGTGGACTGGTTTAGCCTTCTGAGTAAGTGGTTTTGGGGTCATGTCAATCACCTTGAATGGGTTCCTAATTTAGACCTGGCTTTTCCCTTGTTCTGCCCCAATTATCCACCTTTCTCCAATCAGTTTCTGGCATTCTGGACTGCAAATCTGAGATCTTTGACCACAGGGTCAGGGTCAAAATTTTGGGTCTATGTCGACCTCAACCCTGACCTAGGTCAAGGTCGACCTCACCCCTAACCTAGGTCAATGTCAACCTTAACCTTGATCCAGGGTCCAGATTTCAGGGTCCCACAATTTTCGGATGTCGGTCTTTGAAAAAGGTTAATTCTCACTTCCGGGTCGGCTATTTCAGGTTTCGAAGAATTGATTCCTAAATTATATTTAACATAGGTCCTCTCCTAGGGGTAAAGGCTTTAATGGGAATTTAATTCTCCTATGTCGGCCTCCTTAGAATATTGTGCCCTAATTTCATATAAAAAGAAGTTTTCTCCTCCCATTTTCTCTAAGCGATACTAAGCATAATCAACTATCACTAAGTGATTTTGAGAAGCCAAGGAAAGAAGTCCAAACTCTAAGTCCTCTATTGAAGCCTAAGTATCATCAAGTGAAGATTCAAGCAAGCAATCAAGAAAGATTTGAAGCAAGGATTCATCCATCATCAAACATTCATCAAAGAGATCCATGGAAGGCCATTGAAGGATTCAAGCTACATAGGTGTTCTTTTTGGTGATCTCTCCATCCATCTTCTTCCAAGCCTCTTCATAATCAAGAACCCATTCAAGATTTGGTGTTGGAGATATACAAGCAATTTTTTGAAGACATCCTACATTCTAAATTCTAGATCCATCGATGCATACATACTTGTGGATTCAAGGATTCGAATCCTCCATAAGGACTTTTACAAGCAAGGTGAATTTATGCATTTACTTTGTTTACTTCTGCAATTTCAATTATATATATTTGAGTTTAATTCCAAAACTAGGGTTTGACCAAGGCAAACCCCTCCCCCCAACAAACAAATCTCTTTTTCTTGCAGGTACAGATTCAGAATTGAAGATTTGAGCTCAGATTTGGATACCCTTTTCAGCTAACTATTGGGATTTGTGAATAGATTTTCTGTCGGACCTGTGTAGGTCAGGGTCAAGATTATTGGGTCAGTGGTGAGATTAGTGGGTCAAGGTCAATATTTTTCATAAGACGATGTCAGATCAGAAAAAATATTTATGGGTTTTGTTCGTCTCTGCGTTTCCTTTCCGAATCATACTTTAGTTTTTCCAGAAATAGAGTACAGACCCCAGAAAAAAACATTCTTTGATCTACCCTATCTTAAGGTTAGTACTTCCTCTCATTCTTTTCAAAAACTTTTATATATCATATTTACTTAATAATAAAATAGAATTTAAGATCTTCTTCCTTTTGGACCTCATTTCCAAATGATTGATTCACCTGTGCATTGATCCTTCTTTTGGGTTAATCAACTTGGATATTTTATTTGTGCATTTGGGGATAAAAGAGGAACCTCTTATCTTATTTCCCCCCACATTTCAATACAATTTCAAACCCAAAAACTAAAAATTAAATGTAAAGGTTAAGGAAATACACCCCTAATCAATTCAACAATCAATCATAATAAATTTTCTTCCTTTACAATATTGTACCCTTCTTAAAAAAATTTATAATTTAATTATTATTTTTATATAGAAATAAAATAACTCAAATGGTTGTAAGAAAACTAGAGATTTATGAAACTACTTTTGGTTTACTAGCAACCCACATCATCTTGGAAAGAGAGTTAATATACTTAATGATATTTTTTCCTATTTAATAAATAAATAAATAATAACTTTGAGATTTGAAGGGGTGCTGTAGTAAGGATCTTACATGATACCTTCAAGATGCAACTATCTATGAAAGATATGCGACTATATTAAGCTTGATTCTCTAGCATATTTGTGTGTGTGTGTGTGCGCACGTGTGCGTGTGCGTGTGCGTGTGCATGTGAGTGTGCGTGTGTGTGTGTGTATGTGTGTGCTTGTGTGTGTGTGTGTGTGTGTGTGTGCACGCTTGTGTGTGTGTGTGTGCGTGTGTGTGTGTGTGTGTGTGCGTGTGTGTGTGCATGTGCGTATGCGTGTGCGTGTGCGTGTGCGTGTGCGTGTGGATGTGCGTGTGTGTGCATGTATACATATGTTTGCGTGTGTGTGTGTACATATGTATGTATATTTATATGTGTATATGCATATATAAAAATATGTATATAGATACATATATACACATATATACATATACACAAATCTCAAAGTTAATAGTGGTTCATTTATTAAATAGGAAAAATAATCATTAACTATACTAGCTCTCTCTTCCCAAGATGATGTGGGTTGTGCTATTGGATAAATAAAATAAAAAAGGTAAGGATATTATAATTAAATTATTAGTGAGTGTATGTATATTCATATAATGTTGTAATGGATATAGTGATACCACCTATCTATGAGTAAGTGCACAAAGATGGGGGACCAAAAAGATGTCACTCATCTTTTTGGTCCCCCTAAAAACATACGATGTTTGCCATATAAGGTGCACACCATATATGGTGAGCTCTATATGGCTTGGTATGCCAAGCCTACGGCTTGGCAATACCAAGCTTATATGGCACAACCATACTAAAAACACATTATAAATTCTAAAAACAAACCCTAAAATGCCCATTTTGACTTGCATCCACGACTTGGAGGTGAAGAGAAGTGTTTTAGAAGGGTGTACACCATTTATTGGGAATTATTTTGTCTACTAGTGTGTTTGATCATCTGAAAACTTCTGCAAATACGTTGAAGAGGTGAGTCATTACATTTTAAGCTTCTTTTTTTGTTAAAATATATGTTTAATTAAGGTTTAAAATTAAGTTTTGTTTATATTTTCAGCAAAGAAAATCCCAAGCCACCTCCTCAATAATAAGTTCATGAAGAAGCTAATGAAGAAAATGCACCTCAACCTCCTCCATCAATCGAAATACATCCACCAGAAATATGCCAAAATATTTTAAATCAAATAGAGAATAATAAAAATCAATTAGAGTCTTTGATTGGAGGGTTGAAACAATCTATTGGAATAAATCATGAAAGGGCATCACTTTCCAATTCATTGGAATCGATTTTTTCCCATGTAGGTGTTGATTGTGGGTAACTAAATATATGGTCAAACAAAAGAGATGAGAAAAAACAATACTATGGAAACAAATTATCATATGAGGAAGTAAAAAAAAATGTCATTTGGAAGCTCTTTAGAGAACCTAAGATGAATGAATCTCTTGATCATAGTTGTAGGAGGTTTCCCATCCATTGGTGCCACCATTAAGGAATAAAAATAACTTTTGGGATAGATGGTGGATGGTTTTTGATATCCCTTGTTGTAATAATCATGAGGTTCGATTATACTTTTTGATGAAACTCTAACGTGAGCTGTCCTCAATGAGGTCCCAAATTATTTTGATTTTTTTAGAATTTTAGGGTAGAGGTGGGGGTTATCACGCAATAGATTGGGGACACAGTGTGGCCCTAACATAGTTAAGAGGCTCATTTCCAACTATGTGTCAAGCACATTAGTATTCCTTGCGTTATGAAGGAACATGTTAAGGTGGACACACTAGGCACAATTAGTGTGCTCACTCAGAATCTCATACAATGTGTCAATCCTTTAGTCTAGAGTGAGAGGGTTGAGCCTTAGAGGGCCCATTTTTTTCATTCATGTGGAGAAATATGTACATATGATGGTGATGATGGTGGATAGACAATTGATGCTGGATTGATGACTTATGAATTTCTTAATGCAACATTTGGCATTGATATAGAGGCAATTATTTTCAAGTTCATTTAATTTATTTGATTATATTTAATTTATAAATGAATAAATAAATAAATTATTATCTAATAATTATGATTAAAATCCAAGTCCAAGTGTCTGTGGTAGTGGCAGTGTTCCCCCGACCCCCTTTTTCACGACACCGTCGAGTCCACGGGTATGTATCTAATAAAGAATTATAATTATTACATGTGATTAATATGTAGTTATATGATTACATGTGAGTAATATGTAATTATATGAATGGTTGTCACATAAATCATAGTGCATGTGCATTAGTTTATTGTTGGACCCTCGATGTTCACACCATATAATGAAGGACGTCATGGCACTTTCATGGATGTATCTTTATTTGCAAGTTCATTTAATTTACTTGATTATATTTAATTAATAAATAATAAATAACTAAATTAGTAGAATAATTATGATCAAAATTCAACTTCAAAGTGTTCATGGTAGTGGTAGTATTCCTTTACCCCCTCTGTCATGACATTGTCGAGTCCACGAGTATATATCTAAAAAATTATTATAATTATTACACGCGAGTAGTACATAATTATATGAATGGTTCTCTCATTACTCACTATGCATGTGCATTAGTAAACTTTTGCACCCTCGATGTTGACACCACATAGTGAAGGATGCCATGGCACTTTCAAGAGGTATCATTTATTAATTAGTGGTGTTGTAAAAATATATAGGTATTCTTGATAACTACATAGTACCCTTTTTGTTCTATTTTCAGTTCTTGACATCGGATACTCCTATTTTTGTTTGTGACTCATTGGATCATGGGGTTGTTGCAGCTATAGTGAGTTCTAAAGCATTGAATGAGGTATGAAATAGATTACTTAATTTTGTCTTTTGTTTTAATGGTTTATATTGAAATTTTTAACTACATTCATGTATGTAATTTAGTTATTATTTTGATTGTTGTTGTAGGGACTTGTAACTCCAGATTGTCAGCATGCCCCTCCCGTGGATGAACACAGTGGCTATTTGTCAATGTTAAGAGAATATTCTATTGTATGTAATCCTATAATTCAATTTTGATGTACATTAGCTATTGATGTTTATTCTTGTGATTTTATTAGTTGGAGCTCCAGAGGACTCTAGAGAGGATGATGAGTGAGCACACTCAAAAGACTCCAACATCCACTGCATGTCCATAAACCTGATATTCAAAGGCATCTCAGGATTTCTTTTCTTCCCCTCATAGGAAATGACTAGATTGGGGAAATACATTGTATGCCTATTTGTCATTTTTGGACATACTTTTTGTATATTGTATGTGAGACATTCTACATCCATTTGGCTTTCAATAAGCCCATCTAATTGTATTGGATATATTCCATGTATGGTATTGTTGGATATATATTTGGCTTCATGCCCTATGAGTATTTATAATTCATGTTTTATGTATGTAGTTCATGTCTCATGTGTATTGACGTATACTACTTCATGTTTATGTGGATGTCTTATGCTTTCTAGATTGCTCATGTCTTACATATATTTATTATTGCATGTATTAATGTATATTGTTATTGTATGATTCGTGATTTATGACAACATGTATGTTTCATTCCATACAGCTTTAGTTCCACTACTTTCAGCTTAGTCAGTTTGTGCATAAGGTGATGATGTGCATCAATATATGAGTATCTAACATAATATGTTATTCTTTGTTGGATTTGTATTTAATTGTTTATGGAAAAAATGGTTGGACAATCTTGTGGTTAATGATCTAGTTCCATACTATTCATTGAAGACTCAATGATTTTTAACATGCCTTTGATGAATCAAATTTTTTATCTTCTATAGAGACAACCATAATTATTAAGATGCCTTTAATGAATTATTATTTTTATCTTCTATGAATCGTAGTGTCCTTCCTAGTGACCATTAAATATTTGGTTCATCTTTTTATTTACTTTCTTCCATACGTGATCATCATTGTTTTTAACTTTATAACACATTAAAGTGGATGCATCTATAAAATCGTGAATGTCCCTCTATAAAATAACGAATGGCTTTGCTCTAGACAATGCATACATAGTGAAGGACAACCTAATATCAATGGAGAAGAAAAATATCTACTAGAACAATGATTTCATGTGACAAAACAATCATTTATGTGATAAAATTAGTGAAACTCAATGCTTAAATAGTGAATGAATATTCCTGGACAATAAATGCTTATAAAAAGGCCCCCTTGTAACATTTGAACTACTAAAGAGAACCCCTCTTTTGAAGATTAAATTTAATGAAATTTTGAATTATTAAGGGCATGAAATTAACCTTTAAAACACAATGATTTAGACCAACTAGGACCTGGGTGGATTATTTTGACCTAGACGGGAAAAATATGTAATATGCACCTTAAGGGACACAGTGGTATGGTATGGTCTAAAATGTTCCTACGAGTTACAAATCCGAATGAGGTTGTTCCTAGAATTTACTCACCCAACCAGAGGTGTTGGCATGGATGGTTCGAGGCCATGATGAGTCATTTCAAAAATATGCAATGTTGCAACTTATAACTGAGCGACATTACAAGATTTGGCAAGAACTGAGACATGGTCGCCACTTTTGAATGGGGTTGAATCTTGTGAAAGTGAGAGAGGATTTTGTGGGTGTCGATAACATGATCTCATATCATCAAACAAATTATTGATACATTGGACGAGATCTGATAAATGCTTCATCAAAGTTTGACAATTTTTGCACTCTATGCACCATAAGGGACTTGTCAGTACAGTGTGGTATGGAACGTTTAAGCGAGTTGCAAAGTGGAAAAGGTTTGTTCCTAGAATTTAATCACCCAATTGGAAGTATTAGTGCAGACAGTTTGAGGCCAAAATGATTTGTTTCAAATATACACAATGTTGCAACTTTCAACTAAGTGACGTTGCAAGAGTTGGTAAGAACCGAGATGTGGTCGCCACTTTTGAATGGGGTCGAATCTCGTGAAAGTGAGAGAGTATTTTGTGGGATTTGGTAAAATGATCTCATAGAATCAAGAAGATCATTGATACATTTCATGAGATATGAGAAATGATCGATTAAAAGTTTGATAATTTTTGTAGTTTATTCACCTTACGGGGTGCATCGATACAATGTGGTCTGGAACGTTCGTGTGAGTTGTGAAGCAAAATGAGGTTGTTCTTGGAGTTTAATTTCCTAACTAGATGTGTTGGAATATATAATTATAGGCCATGACAGGTTGTTTCAAAGATATGCAATGTTGCAACTTTCAACTAAGTGACATTGCACAATTTGGAAAGAATCGAGATGTGGTCACCACTTTTGAATGGCGTTGAATCTCATGAAAGTGAGAGAGGATTTTGTGGGCGTCAATAAAAAAATATTGTAGCATCGGATAGATCATTGATATGTTGCATGAGCTCTGATAAATACTTCATCAAAGTTTGACAATTTTCGCACTCTATGCACCTTAAGGGACACACTGATATGGTGTGGTCTGGAATGTTCAAGAGATTTGTGAAATTGAATGAGATTTTTATTGTCATTAACTCAACCAAATAGAGGTGTTTGTGCACATGTTTTGAGGCCATGGTGAGCTACTTCAAAGATAGGCAATGTTGCAACTTTCAATTGAGCAACATTGCAAGAGTTGGCAAAAACTGAGATGTGGTCGCCACTTTTGAATGGGGTCAAATATCGTGAAAGTGAGAGAGGATTTTTTGGGATTTGGTAAAATTATCTCATATAATTAGGAGTATCATTGATACATTGCACGATCTCTAATAAATGATCAGTCAAAGTTTGATAATTTTTGCACTCTATGCACGTTAAGGGGCACACCAGTACAGTGTGGTCTGGAACGTTCGAGCGAAGTGTGAAGTCAAATGAGGTTGTTCCTGGAGTTTAATCACCCAACTATAGGTGTTGGCACAAACATTTTGAGGTCATGATGGTTTTTTTCAAAGATATCTAATGTTGCATCTTTCAACTAAGAGACATTACAAGATTTGGCAAGAAACGAGATGTAATGGCCACTTTTGAATAGGGTTGAAACTCATGAAAGTGAGATATTTCAAAGATACACAATGTTATTCTTGTTTTTTAGTCACCCACCTAGAGGTTTTGGCATAGATGGTTCAAGGCCACAAAAATTCATTTCAAAGATACACAATGTTGCAACTTTCAATTGAGCAACATTGCAAGATTTGGCAAGAACCGAGATGTTGTCGTCAATTTTGAACAGGGTCGAATCTCGTGAAAGTGAGAGAGGTTTTTTTGGGAAGAGTCAACATGATCCTATAGAACCTAATAGATCATTGATACACCATATGAGCTCTGAAAAATGACCTGGAAATTTTTGACAATTTTTGCACTCCAGTAAAGTTTGAGCATATATGGTATGCATCATATGTATGTTATGCTCTCTCTCTCTCTCTCTCTCTCTCTCTCTCTCTCTCTCTCCCCTAAGGGTTCATAAATGATCCTAAGGGGTCATAAGCGGTCCTAGGACCCATAAGTGTATCTTAGGATCCGTTAGGACCCCCTTTGGACACGTTAATGAGTTGTATGTGTCATAAGGGGTCCTAATGAACATTAATGGTTCCTAAGGGGTCATAAATGATCCTAGGAACCATTAATGCATCCTATGACCCCTTATGATATATAATCATTCGTAGGACTCCTAAGGGGTCCTAGGAAATATTGACGTGTTCTAAGGGGTTGTAGGTGTCATAAGGCGTCCTATGATATATTAATGGGTCATAGGACCACTTATGACCCCTTATGACCTAGTAATGTATCCTAGGACCCATTAGGACATATTAATTGATCATAAGTGTCCAAAGGGGTTCTAGGACACATTAATGGGTCCCAAGGGGTCAAAATTTATCGTAGGAACCATTAATGTATCCTAGGACCCCTCAAGACACATAATGTGTTGTAAGTTTCCTATGGGGTCATACAACACATTAATATGTCCTAAGGGGTCGTAGGTATCCTAAGGGGTCCTAGGATACATTAATAGGACCACTTATGACCCTTTAGGACCCCTTAGTACACCTTATTATACATACGACCCCGTAGAACCCACTAGTTGTCCTAGGACCCCTTATGACACCTATGACTCATTATGTATCATAAGTGGTCCTAAGGGGTAGTAGGATACATTAATGGGTCATAGGACCATTTATTACCCCTTATTATCCAATAATGTGTCCTAGGACCATTTATGACCCCTTATGACCCAGTAATGTGTCTTAGGACCCCTTATGACACATATGACCCATTAATGTGCTCTGAGGGGTTCTAAGGGGTCTTAGGATACATTAATGGGTCTTAAGAGGTCATAAGTGGTCCTAAGACCTATTAATGTATTCTAGGACCCCTTAGGACCCCTTATGACACCTAAGACCCCTTAAGTCACATTAAAGTGTCCTAGGACCCCCTAGGATGCCTACGTCAATTATGTATCATAAGCAGTCCTAAGGGTTTGCATGATACATTAATGGGTCCCAGGACCATTTATAACCCCTTAGGACTGATTAATGTGTCCTAGAACCCATTAGGACCCCTTTATGAAACATATGACTCATTAATGTGTCCTAAGGAGTACTAAGGGGTCCTAGGACACATTAATGGGTCATGAGAGGTCATAAGTGGTCCTACAACCCATTAATGTATATTAGGACCCCTTAGGACCCACTAGTGTATCCTAGGACCCCTTATGAAACCTTCAACCCATTATATATTATAAGAGGTCCTATAAGAGATTAATGGGTACTAAGGGGTCATAAGACACATTATCATATTGAACATCAGTAACTCCCTCATCATCAAAAAAATAGCATTTATTCTTATCTTTAGACTTATCAAACTTACGCTTAGAGAATCTCTCCAGACATCTAGAGGCACAATGTCCTATATTTTTACACCAAAATTATTTGAAAGGCATTTTTCCTTTATACTTACCAGATCCTTTTGTCAGTCTCCTTGCAAACAGTGCTTCCAATTATTGAAGCTCTCTTTCTTCTTATTCAAGCTCTCTTATCTCCTTTTCATACTTTGAGACCCTTCTTGTAGATACTTCAGCTTGATCTGATCTGTGCATATCTCTTCCTTATATATTCGCCTTGAAATTTGATTCAAATTTTGGTAGAGAATCATTGAACTCACTCATTTCGAAGGCAAAAATATTTTGAACCAATGTATCTCTTATCACAACAACAACATTTTTTTATTTCTTCAATAGAAGTAACATTGCTCTTGTATGCAAGAGGCAAAGATCTCAATACTTTTGATACAATCTCTCCTTCATCTAATAAACCACTGACACATCTAATACTGCAAACTAAATAATTTATTTTCAACATATAAGAGCTAATGTTTTCATCTCCATACATTCTCGTAGATTCATACCGTCCTTTTAGGCTTTGTATCTTGGCTTGCTTGACAAATGCATCACCTTCATGAAGAGTCTCCAACTTTGTCCATATCTCATGAGTAGTTTCTAACTCTATTACATTTGTAAACTTTGTATCTGATAGAGCTCTTAGAAATGCTTACTTTGTTGTGATTTTGTACTCAAACTAGTTCTTTTCATCTAGTATAGCCATATATAGATCTGCAAGAGGGGTATAAGATTTCTTTGTAATGATCCAATATTATTCTTCAATGCGCCTTACATGAGTGACCATCCTTCCTTTCCATGTAGGGTAGTTTGTTCCTTCAAACCTAGGATTGTCCTTCTTGTAAGTTTTCATATCTGATCTCCCTTAAGTTGTTAGGCTTCCTTTAAGGGACCAAGCTTTGATACCAATTGTTAATATTATGGTAAATAACAACTAAGAGTGGGGGGTGAATTATATGTTACCCAAAATGTTTAACCTCAAACCCTTAAGCTACAAAACCCTCTGACTTGTGTACCCTTAAATCTGATCTGAATAAATAGAATATGAAACATGCATGCATATAAAAAATTAAAAACACATCTACACAAGTTGACATATTATTTTATTGTGGAAACCTTGTTAGGGAAAAACCCATGGTGGGGCTGATTACCCACAATAATAAAATGCCTTGTTAGAAGTATAACCTTATTACAATATATGGGGAATACACATCCATTCAGGATCACTACCTAGAGCTCACTGCTCAATTGAAAATCCTCAAGCTACAACCTTGAGGAAGGCTGACTACCTTACAATATGATCCATACAATTTTTTTGAACTGTGTAAGTGACATCTACCTCATGTCCGATACAACTTCATTTTAGCACAATGCAAATATTTGTTCAACCTCTTGTTGAAACACTTATGATTCCCTCTGAATCAAGCTCTTCCTTTGCTAACAACCTCTAGTATCTACATTCATGATCCACACCTTATGGTTGCCCTAATTTATCATGTTATATCAAGAACTATGTCGACAAAAAACCTAATCCACCACTTCTTCAATCAACGCACTGTATTTCATAATTCAAATCTATTGTTGGCTGCTAATTCATAGCCACCATCTATAACCACCACCTCAAGATCATAAATCTCCCAGATTTCATGATTTAGCACTTATGCAACATGATTTACTAACTAAGTTAGCCAAGAATATGAAAAATAATAAAAAGATTATTTTTGACTTAAAACTTCCACCAATCTGATCCTTTGGATCCATGTGTATCACCAAATCATCAAGCACATACTTCAAGAACATTTCAAATCCATCACAGCCATTGGATTTTCTAGCCCATTTTCATCACACTTGAAGAACTCTGTCAACAATTCTCTGAGATCATAATATTATGCCTTGCAGACCTCTCAAGTAAAAAACCTCTAAGTTGAATGCACTTGAGTATGTCTCCAACACACTCCTAGGTTCTCTCTATGAAATTCTCACTCTATTGAGCACACCAAACCTCTTTTTGTCTTCTAGTTGGCACAGTTTGTCACCCTGTCTGATTGTCACCTTCTGCAACTTGGTTACTTGTAGAAATCATCATGAATCATTGTGTAACTTTGAGTGAACATAGTAAAAATCTCCAACATGCTACCTCTATGTGTGCAACTTCTTCTTTGAAATATCTTCTTTTCATCAAACCTTTTACTGTTCTGCTCTACTAGCTAACTTACAACAATTAAGCTACCATCAAGAAAATAATTCTTTTGATTGCTTCCTATGATCGATCCTTCTGCTATGTTGACATCAATGCCAACACAACCATCATCCAACTTTTCCAATATGCCAGCATAAATTATATGATTATAGAGTAAATCATATGGCATTTGAAATATTTTATAGGGTAACATTTATAAAGAAATTTTACGAAAATGGACATCCATGCAAATTAACATCATTTTTTTGCTCTGTAAAATATGTTTATTTTTATATTTATATAATAATGAAAAATATTTACATTCTTCCAATCATTAAAAGTTTGAAACATTCATATATCAACACCAAGAAGGTGCACATCAAAATTGTAGAGCTTCAACTACATTTTATCCACCCCTACTCATATACATACTACCCAAATAAATCCCTATAGAAACAACCATATATCGACACCAAGAAGGTGCACATCAAAATTGCAGAGCTTCAAATGTATTCTATCCACCCCTTCCCAACCACATACTACCCGAATACATATTACAAAACCAACACCCCAGATATCAACACCAAAGAGCTGCTCCACAAAAATACAGAGCTGCAAATTTCTTTCTAAGCGATTACATACAAACCTGCAAAATTTGCACATTATCCTGATGTGCCATTTAAATTTACAATAGTTTGTATACAAACAATTCACAACCTGGAGTATGCGGAAGAAATGAAAAAAAATTAAAAAATCACAGGGGTATTGAACCACCCCAATCTCAACGCCCATGTTGATGCCTACGAGCATGCCCATGAACATGACCTTGGACCACCCCAAGTCTACTCCCATTCCCATGAGAATGCCCATGCACATGACCATTCAAATGTCACGACTCCTGCATCTCCATCCAAACACCCTCCATGCGGAACCATAATAGGTCTTGATTCAACTATTCCCAATCATGTACATAATCCATGATATGAGCTTAATACCTCTTGGCCTCCACCCTCCTAGAAGGAATGTTTCCAAGTGCTCGGTGTAGAAGAAAAGGGTGGAAATGGTGTGGAACACTCGAGGATCTAAATCAATCATAGTAATCAGCCACAAAACCACAACTTGGAACAACACTTGCCACAATTTCTTCTAATCCAACTCGTCATTTTGGGTGCATGCATCTCTGCATAATCCTAAGCACTTCCACCCGTGGGATGACATGCAAACCCCAGACACATAATAAAGGTCAAATGTGAGTGTTTGTGCAAAAGAAAAACTCTAATGCTAAAAAATCACACCCCAACAAGGCCCTAACCAAATTCAAGAAGAATGGGCCGCTCGTTAAGAACATATTCTTCGGTCTCTCCTCAAAAATGGACCCCAAAAATTCCATCTACTACTTGAGGGATCTGAAAGAGAAATTTTCTTCCATTTATAATTTACCTCCACATTGCAGAAATAGATACAAATTTCAATGGCAAACAAAAGTCCCAACCACATACACTTGGCGAAAGGAATGTTAGTCACCTCTCTAAAATAGGAATGAATATCTCTTGAAAATTTCAGCAACATTCAATGGAGATGTAGTTAAATATGTGTGAGGTTATACATCATGTGTGTGAGATTATACAATGGTCATCTTGCTATGGAAAATTGAAGCTCCATTAATTGTGAATATTTTCACGTGATGTGACACTTTTTTTACATGTACTAATTAAATTAAAAATCACTGACAATGGTTCTTTGATTTTTAATTTAATTAATAAATGTTAAAAACGGTCACGTTAGGTGCTAATATTTGGATGCATATCCAATCGCCTCCATTATTTTGGTCTTCATCCTCCACTTCACTCAACTTGCCACCTCACTAAACTTTCACCACCTCATCCCTACTGAGGGATCATTTTGATTGCCAACTTGGAGAGTTAATCTACCATTGCATTGGCCTCCTTGTATATATGAGACATTTTAAAATTATAAAAAAATGTCAACTTTTTCCTGATAATGAAAATGAACTAACAAGATAATTATTAGAACATGATCATCTATAATTAAAATAAGTTAGTCAAATATCTATAATTTAATTGAATTTGACAACATCCATCCTAAGCAGTAAATTAAAATCATCATACGTAATAAATATCCATCCAAAAATCATCGACCACTTTCAATATATATATATAAATTGACAAGTCAATACTAATAAGATCATCGTCATATATAACTAAAAAAGGTGAAATTCCAATATGCCAGTAGATCAAAAACATGTCAAAATAATACATGTCCAATAGTTGACATAAGTCAAAATGATAAATGTACAAATTATATAAACACAAATGATAAATTATGTAACTGAAAATGATACAAGTGAAGATAATACATATCCAAATGATATAAGTGAAAATGATACATGTCAAAATGTGTCAACTTAATAATATGATATTGCAGGCCGTGAAAATGATACATATGGTAGTAACCATGAAAAGAGGCATCATAATGATATATCAGTAATGATCCATGTTGCAATCTTAATGATCATGGATGTCATTGTTGTCTACTACAAGCAACTACCTCATCATCACCACCACAGTCATCATTAGTATGATCATCATCATTGTCATCATCATGGTCATCAAAATTGGTGTCTTCTATATCTGCATCATCATCATCCTTTGCCATGTGATCTGGACTAGAACCAACATATTCTAAATTAGTATCATGAGGATCATCTTCATCTTCTGGAAGACTCGAGTTTTACAAAAATAAAATATTTTTATGAAAAATTATTATTTATTTAATGCAATAAAATACTTTTTGTTATATATCTAATATTACAACATATGAAACAAAACCATAATCATCATACATGAATCAACAACTAAACTAAACTTAAACAAATAATAGAAATGTACTTCTCAGCAAACAAACATGAAGTTACTTTGTTTTTCCTTGTTTTTTTACTCTGTTACCATAAAAGTGTTCATTTCCCTAATTCTCATAATTATCTACTTTGTGTGTCTGCATAATGTTATGTATTCAAGGTTTATTTAATATGCATACTTATTTCATGGGAATACCCTCCTAAGCTCGTCAAGCTTGAAGTGAAGAAGGTTGTTCAAGCCTTGTCAAGTTTTTATTTTCTTGTCCTGCAAGAAAAGTCTCAAACAGTTCCAATGATTGTAGGAACATTCATAAAATAGAGTTCTAATGGCTACAGGAATAGTCAAAGAACATAGATCCAATGGCTGTAGGAACAGTCACAGAATAGAGTTCCAATGGTTGCAGGAATAGTCAAAGAACATAGTTCCAATGGCTAAAGGAAGAGTTAGTTTCTAAAACTAATTATTGAAAAGAAAATTAAATACTTAACCAAATGAGAAGAATTCTCACCAAGTGTGTCCCCTTAAATGAGTCTTCCAAAATCTTAACTCATATGTAGATAATTAAAATATTATTATATTTATCAGAGTGATGCTACAATATGACAGCAATATGATAACTTTAGCGTGCACAAGACAATTGTATATCTATAACTACTTTAAAATAGAATTAATTTAATCACATGTAAGAGTAATATAGATAGATCACATAGCAACTTGATATCATAAAAAAAAACATGGATAGGTTCATGCCTATAGCTAAATAAGTTTAAGAAAATACTATGAAAAGTATCAGCAATGAGGTGCTAAACCTCATAATAATGACAACAAAAATCCTATTAAAAAAAATGAGTCGTTATTTGGGCCCATCACTCCCCTCAACCTAATGGATTTTTGGTCCTCTAGTAGGTGCAATTTGATTTCTCTATCTTGCTTGCATCTTGAAATAATTGATAATTGTCTGTCCCTTAGTTTGTATTGTTTGGTTCCAGTAAAATCCATTATTTTTAACCAATCTATCCCACCTGGATTTCTCTGTTTGTTCACTATAGGAATACCATTCTTTGTATTTTATAATAGGACACAAAATAATTGGTGGCTATAAGATTAAAGGGATTCAATGATGTTTCTTTGTTCTCCCCAAGTGAGCATACTTTGGTGCCCTCCTAATAATGGTTGTATAAAAATTCTGCAAGGAATGGGGTTTGGCTTGCTTCAAATCATTAGGTAACCCATTCCATATTTGTGTCAGATATCCCAACACCGTCATTCCTGATGTTGCAGCCACCTTTTAAAATTCCTGAAAGGCTTCTTCTCTCATAGCTAGGATTTGTTCTTTGTATTCAAATTTGTAGATAACTTTGTTCCAAGTATAGAAAATGTTTGCAAGTTCACCCGATTCCACCCTTAAAGAAAAAGGGGCATGGATCTCTCTATCTCTATGTTCTATGAATTGTTTCCCCCAACTATTTTTCATTTTGAATCCAATACATAGTGCCCTTAAATGAATATCAATGATATACAATAATGGATTCCACTCATTATCATTAGAAATAGAACAGTTGTGCATGTATAATTCATAAAGTACATTTTTAGTTTCTATTAAGAAAAATTAGAGGCATGGAAGAAGGTTTGTGGAGTCTCGGTAGAAGGGTTTAAACTAGATACTACTCTTGAAAATTTAAATAAAAGACTAATCTCCTTGAGATGCAGTGCATATATCCTCGGGGGAGTTCCACATTCTAAAATAATTTGCACTAAGGACATCACATTGTTTGCCTTATCTTTTAATGCGATACTTTATGCATTCTTACCATCGATATCCTTGTCTTTCTTTGTAATCACTTCGTGTAGCATGTGCTTCTCTTTTTTCCATTCTTCTTCCTTATCCTTCATATTTTTTCATAACCCTAGGTTTATTGATGCCCATGAGAAAGTAGTAGGTCGGTGAATACCTACTAGGAATCGCCTTTGTTATGGTTTTCCACCTACGACTTGCTCAATTGTAGCAGTGAGCCTTGCTAATCCTAAATTCTCTTGTTCAGGACAAGACTGGTAGTAACAAACTCTGTTATGATATTATTGTTTGTAATAGATTAATGGTGGTAGAATCAAATCTTTGTTAGTTGCCTAAAGCTTGTTGCATTCCTTAAATATAAAAGGAATTCCAAGGCCATAAAAAAGGAGGTTCTAGTTCTAAAAATTCTCTTTATCTTGTAACTAGGATAGTGTTTCATTTCAGGTTGTTGAAGGTGAAAATAATGAAGGTGAATGTAGTTCTGAGATAGTAAAATCTCATGAATAGTGTTAACCAGTTTGTTCAATTATAAATAATAATGTCATAAAGTTGTCTCCAGCTTTGTATACTTTAAATCATATGAATTCAATACATTAAATATGGTTGAATTTTTCCATGCAATTTTCTTGTGGGTGTGTTATTTGTTCATGGGTTTCTCTCATAGAGAGAGTCAAATTTCTTTGTGCAGCTAATAATGATTTTCATTGTATGAAATCGATTGTTGAAGTGGAAATTTATAATAACATGAGTGGGTTTGTTAACGTAAATCATTAATATATTCAAAACCCATTGGTTAAGTTTCATTTGTTCATAGGAACTTTGTAATGGCTTTACTTTCACTCTATAGCCCGGGATTGGGCAGTGTACTATTGAGAGCCCTGGAGGGTTTTCATATTTACAATTAAATTAATCAAATCTACTGTTCCTTTTTATTATTTTCTTTTCTGTTTAATTTATCTCTATTCTTGTATGTCCATGGTCCTTAGAAAAACGTGGAGGATACATTTAAAATTATCTCTATAACACTCCTCCATGAATATGAGGATATATAATTTATGCGTTGTCAATTTTTGTTTAAGAAAATGGGATTACTTGTTCAAGTGATGAAATAAATGCCCCATCTATATAAAATTTGAGAATTATCCACATTTTAAGGTTTGTAGTTGACCATTAAAATGAATCTATCATATGTACATACTTAGAATAAGGAATACCCTCTTGAGTGATGTGGAGACCAGAGTGAAGAAGGTCATCCAAGCCTTGTCAGTTGATGTTTTGTTTTCCCGCAAGAATAATCCACAATACACTACTCATTTACACCTTTTCTAACATTTTGGAAACTAAAAATCTAGTGTTGTCCTCTTCTTGTTCTATCACTCCTGGGTCATCTTAAATCCTCAATCACAAACAACTTCTATGATATAATTCTTTTGAGACATATATATTCCACTACCACTACTACATCACTGCAACCCCGAGCCAAAAAGGGATAAGCCCAATATCCAATGGAACTTTTTTTTTCAAATAAACATTAACTTCTAGGAACACTAAATGGTACCCTTTCATCAACCTCATGTGTTCAATAAAAAACATAGTGGCCCTAGTTAGCAAGTTGTATGGGGAGAAGGATGCTTCTCATTTTCAACAATCCTAAGTCTCATTGCTATATATGTTTCTCAAAGAAGGGCCACTTTTAAACTAGGTAGTTATTTTTTCACTCACTTTGTGCAATGAAATAAAGAGATTTGAGTTGAGTCCAGTGGGTACAAAGACAAAATTCTATACAACCTCTTACTTGTGTTATATTTTTTGTGCAGCTAATAAATTCTTTGGGGATAAATTGGACATGGACCCATGTCATTTTGTCTATGTTTATTGTTAGGACTTGTTAGAATAACTGAGAGGGGGGGTGAATCAATGGACTCAAAAATTAATCCAATATAAACCCAAAAACTTAGTACCACAATCATAAGCCTCTAGTTATCTTCAGTCCTACAAGATGTATTCCTTGAAATAATCTTATCAAATAACTACTGCTCAGTGTTCACTATTAAACCTTATTCTTAAGTTTTACTGATTAGGATTCTATCATTTATCGAAATACAATAAATAACTTAGTGTTTACCGATCAATCATGTTTTAGTAATGTGTAAAGAAAAACATCAAAGCAATGACTCATAAACACATTTGAAACATGGATTTTTAACGTGGAAACCCTGTTAAGGGAAAAACCACTTGGGACCGGTAACCCAAAATTTTGACTCTTCTGAAGTGAGCTCAGTGAAGAGCCAACCCTGTTAAAGGTTACAAACACATTGTTAAGTGTGACCTTGTTAGAGGATTTATCACTAATAGTTTATCACTTGATATCTGGCATTTCACTATGCTATCTTCATGAATATACATTTTTATACTCATTGGGATGTATCTCAATATATAAAGTATTGTTAAATCCTTCTCGGTTAAGAAACTTTCTGATCCAATGGTTAAACTGAAACAGTATATGATCTGTTCATATAAACAACTTAATCTTGCAGATGTTCAGATCTATTGTAAGCTCATAATACCTTTCTGAACAAAGTTTCCCTTTAATACATTTTCTCCACTTCTTTCTTCTTGGTGATGTTGTGCTTCTCTATTGCTCGGTGTCCGTAGAAATCTTTAGCTCTATTCTTTAGCTTGGATGATCAGGATTGTATGAAGTCTTTCTTCGCCACTATTCTCTTCAACATCTTCTTCTCTATTCACTCACCAATTCATAATGAATTAGCTTGTCTCTTTATAGACATAATTTCACCATTTATATGTGCTTGAATTTCTTGTTCTTGGCGTGATCCGCAATTCTTGCTCTTCTTGCTTTAAAACTTTACTTCAGTTTTATCTCGTAGATTTCTCCTTGACAACTGGAATAAAATAGCTTTAAAACTCTAGCTTATCTCTAGATTTTAACTTGTTGATGAAAACAATCTGATCATCCTATTAACTCCATATTTAGCTCTTGCAAACTAACTCTTTTGTCATTTCTAAACTTCAGTTCTTTTTAGTATTTAACTCCTTGTTAGCTTCGGTCTTGAGTTCAATTGTCCTCGGGCATCTCTGTCCGTCGGGGTTGTCTGTCTATCAAGGTTGTCTTTCTGTCAGGTAACTCTATGGTTATGCTTGTCAGTAATGCTTGCTCAGGTTTATTTCTTGGGTATCACTGTGACTCTTCTCTCAGGTTTCTCTATCCGTCGGGGTGCACTATCCGTCAGTGTTTGTTTTCACTTGGTTTGTACTAATCCTTTATGCATTACTGAAAGCATAACCTTTATCTTTCTATTTCTTTGAAGTATTTTACATTATGTATATAACCAATCAGACAATATCAAGTTGACATCAATGACAATACAATACATTAACTGATTTAATGTCTTGCATTAACTTTCTGTAGCTTGGTGATCACCAACTTAACATCTTCAAACATTCAATTAGTTATAGTTCATCAGGACTAATGGGAGCACAAATATGCATCCAAATATGAGCACATCTTTGACCGATTATTTCCTCCCTTGCATGAGTTATTATTTGGGAAAAGGTTCCCTAGGCTGTCTAAAGACATGATCATAATCTTGGAGAACCTAAAAGATTGTTCTATATATGAGTTGTTAACATATAGGAAGATATATGGAACTGCAAATGTACCCCATACTTTATCCAAAAATGTACCTAACATGTTATTGATCAAGAAGTTGCATGTCATAGTACACTCTTGAGATTTTATGAATCCATGGAAGCAATGGTAATGGATATAGATGATATCAATCTAGTGGCTAGGGCTATGACCAGGGTCACCACAACACAAGAAAATGAATAAAAAATCCTTAAAATGACATGAGAAATGGAAGGGCATAAGAAGGAAATTGAGCACTTGAAACATCAAGTGAAATACTACAAGCCTGCATGGTATGACATAGGTTATTTCATGGAATATGCGTTAGAAACCATGATGACTTGACCTTAGTTCAAAGGAGTTATATAAGAATGTGTTAGATCTATAGGATGCCTACCAAGATGCATCAAAAAAATATTACATGTTAAAAAAATGGAAGCATAGTAAGGAAGGATGGAAAAGATGCATGTGGATCACTTAGTAGAATGACAACATGAATTCAAGGAAGCATTCCTTGAGATACCAAGGAATCACTCCTTGAGATACCATGTTTGAGAGAAAATAAGATAAATCAAGTCAACATGGGACTAATTACTCAAATGATACAAGTCATAACTTTAATGAGGACACTCAAGAGATATTCAAAGACCATGGTCATTAATTAAAATATGCAATGAAAATAAGGCATGAATGTCACCCACTGCCCTTTAAGGCAAGCACCATTTTTTCCTCAACATGAAATAATGGTACAATTGAGTGGGATCTAGGGCCAACAAAGAAGCTCTTTAGAACTCATCCTACACATAAATAAATAACTCAACACAAAAAATATAAATTTACATATTAACCCAATAATATCCAACTAAATTGTTGAACGCCAATTATCGATACCTTGTTCTCCATCCAGATTACAAAATTGGTCCACTTTTTTCTTTGTAACATTTTATTTTCAAATTTTTTTTCACTATGTAATCTGGGGTTTAGCCCTATTAGTTTCTGTCAGCTGTTTTGACAGAGTGTTTTCTTATTGTGCTTAACTTGTCTATCTTTCTTCAGCTTTGTTAAAGGGGTTTGGGGTCCCTTCAAAACCTGAAGTTACCGTAGTAAAAAACATTTCCTTTTCAAATTGCATTGGATGTCGGCCATATTTATCCTCCTATCAAAACATGTTACATGGACTAGTTAAATTAATTAAAATGCAATCATTTAATTTTTCCTAGGACATTAAAAAAATGTCATTTAACATATTAAATATACTTACAAATGTACAAATCAAAGCCTGTAAACCTTTTTGGCCACTATGATGCATGACATGAAGTTTGACAAGCCTAAATTCCTTTGTGCCTCAAACTTCTCATATGCTTTTACAAGCTCTTTCCAAATTTTGACACTTACATCAATTGGCCTTTTTTACCCTTAGCTCGGGAGTGATTTTTTTATCTTCTTTGTTTGGTTGCACCAAAATCTCTTGTTATTTTGAGACATTCATAGTGTTAACTTCTTTACAGACCAACCTATGCCAAATTCAGCCTCCATGTCTTGGATATCTACTTTTTGCAGGTGTGTGGGTATCTTTGAGAATGAAAAATGTAGATGGTATTTGAACCGTTAAAGGCATGCTTCCTTCAACCTAATCACAAACATTTTTCTAGTATTTGTCATTCATATTTCCTCTAAAACCACATTCTATTCTATCTTGGTATTGTAGCTACCAATGCAAGATGAAATGCATGGCATGCTAGAAGAAGTTTGTGTCCCAAGGGTGATTGATACATTGGAAGCCTTTATTCCCTGTTCCACATTCTTAGATTTTACTATTATTGAATTCCTCCTGGATCTTATGCTCGATCCAGGAGTGGTCAAAAAATTGATTTATTCCCTTTGACATGGTTGGTTTGGTTGAAATGTTTCAGGGTCTTTTCTAGATAGTTTTTTATGTATATGGAAAGCATTGTCAAGTCTACACCATCCAATTTGTTCACTACCTTTTCCCCCAATATGGAAACCAATGCCTCTTTTTCTTTGTCAGTCTCATGTCTCTATCAATCAATCAATCAATCAATCAATCAATCTATCTATCTATCTATCTATCTATCTATCTATATATATATATATATATCTTCTTTTAAATTTAGAAATAAAAAACTAAAAATCAAAGAAATAATGGAAACATTTACAAATTTTTAAATTGACAATGAATTACCTCATTGTGGGCAGAGTCTGCTCCCTTCCCTTTATTGCTCGACATTTTGAAGCGACGTAGGTAAAATTATTTTCATCCCGTCTATGGAGGAAAATGAAGTACACACTTCCAGGTATGAAATTTTTGATCAGGTTTAAGGTATGAAATTTTTATTTTGTGGTATGAAAGAAAGCCACCAATCAAAGAAATTAATAGAAATGGATGATTTAAAAGAAATTGCTGATTAATGAGCAAGATTTACCTTGATTGGCTCTCTTTCTAGATTTAAATGCCTATGAGATATCTCATAAGAGCTAAAACCCTATGATAAAATGAATAACGCCAAAACAAGACCACCAAATAACCCAATTCATTCGAAGCCTGACCATTATCTACTAGGTGGCATCCCTTTTGTACAAATCTATTAATAAAAATTCTATCTAAATATCATTATATGGATTCAAATTGAACCAAAAGGCAAAACATACCTGGTTTTCATGTTTAAAGTGAAATTAGGGGTTTGATTTATATCTAGTTATTGTCTATCTCACAAAAAATTTAAACCAGGTGACTAAACATTGTAAACCCCGTCTATCCTATTCTCTAAATTTGGCAACAAAATAAAAGTGAGCGACCAAAATTAAAACTAAAAGATCAACAAAACCAACCTAACAAATGAAAAACAACTGAAACAAAAAATCAAAATGACCTATGGCAGTAATTTAATACAGGCGATAATTTTTATTTTTCTCTTTTTGATTCATTATTTTGTATTGGAATCATTTATCGTTGCACCAAAATCTCAAATTCTCAATGCTCGATACAAACGCTAGATTTAACTTGGTCCACGAGAGGTAGTTAAGCCATGTCACGAATCTCCAAGGAGGTGCTAACCAACAAGTCAACAATCTCCCCCTCAACACTAACTGAGCCTTTAGCACCCACTGAAGGGAGATTCGAACCTGTGACCCAAGTCTCTGATACCAATTGTTGAAATCATTTTTAGTTGCACCAAAAGATTGAACTCTCAATGCTCGATACAAATGCCAGATTTAACCTAATCCACGAGAGGGGATTAATCCATTTCATGAATCTCAAGGGAGGTGTTGACCACCAAGTCAACAGTCTGCACTATAGAGAATGTTGTCCCATGAATCTAATGCAATTATATAGGATTTGAAAAAAATTAAATGTTTGATGGCATCATGTTTAATGACGCAGTGGTTAACCCCTATTTTAGTGCCAAATTTGAACCATAAATGTAATTTGTTTTGGATGCTAAAGTTAGTGTTAACTACGCTTAATTTTGCATTGGTTTTTAGCCTTATTTGTAATCTATTTGGAGCACAAAGGTGGCGTAAAGTGTACCTAATTTAGTGCCTAATTTTGATTGTTTAATCCTGATTGATTAAACAATCAACCTAGACCGCTATCACACTATCACTGAGCGTTAACATTTAAACATTTAAATACCTTTCACCATTAGGAAGCTAGGAAAAGGTAAGGGGCCAGTTATTTTGACAATAAAGTGGACATCAACATGTCACTTAAGTGATTTGTGACCAGGTATAGGCAGTCAACTGTAAAACATAAGTTAAGTTAACACTTGTAGGGAAACTAGGGTGTTTTTAGGGTTTTAGGACTTAGGAAGCCTCTCAGATTAATAACTATTGTCACTATTATGTATTATAGGATCTAGAGGAGACTATGGAGAGAGAACTTGGACAACATAGAACTACTAAATCATAGAGAGGAAAGTGGGTGGAAATAGATATGACAACAAAATTTGCATATACAATAGAGGTAAGTAGAGAAAGCAACCTCAACCAAAGGAGGACGGTGTTTATGAATTCAAAAATGCTAGAACATAGAGGAGATAAAGACATTTTTGTCCATGAGACCTCTAAGGTCAAACTTATTGGTTAAAAATGCACAGGAATGGTGATAAAATGTGATTTTATATCGAGGGAAAAGTTTGAAAATTAGGATGGCCAAAAGTTGATATCAATATGTCAAACATATGACTAAAGTGAGGTTTTGTGTTGGATGGAATATTTTTTGAAATGATATCATTGGTGTACTAAACATCATTTAATATGTTTTGTATTATAGGGACTAGACAAGGTCATGGAAACAAATCATGTCATATCAAATGAGGACACAACAAATAAAGCGGGACATCATGTACTTAAATTTTGACTTAATCATAAATGCTCTGGGGGCATTTTGTCATAGGCCCATCTTTTTTCATAGTAATCTTAAAATTTATAATGTATTATTCAATCTTGACATAAATTAATGCATGTTGTTGATTATTTTAGATGGAAATTGGAGCAAATGTAGAGCCTGAGCGTTCAACTAGAAAAAGAAGAAGACGTGTACGTGGACCTAAAATTTTTAAATCATGTAAATGAAAATGGGTGGAAGAGGATATGATAATAGATCCCACAAACACGATAATTAATTTCATAGAAGAAGAGGTTGGTCAGGACTATAGTACATGGGATGAATACTTTGAGAAAATTATTGTTTGTGGATGTTCTCTATGTCATGGAAAGGAAAAATTCAAATGAGAAATTGTACAAAGACATTACATGTATGATGAGCTTCAAGTCAGTAGTATGCCTCCTACAATCGATTCAAATCCAATAGGAACTGTGGAAAGAAATTTTCTAAATTGGTATAAATAACATGTATACTTCGTTTAAACATTGTTCTATATTATTTAAATAACTAATTTGTTTCTTAGTGGATACTTGCAGGATAAAATTCTTAGTTTAAAGTTTCCTAGATCACCGACTTCCATCCTAGAGGGAAATGATAATTTATCAAATGATACATCTAACCAAAATATATGCCAATACACCAGCTCGAAAGACGAGGAATTGATGAAAATAATTAACAGAACAAGAGTCAATTTAAAGATGCATAATTTTTTTAAAGACAAGGGGGAGGTGGACTACATACCCTATGAGAATGAATTTGATGGAAATGGTGACTTTCCCCTAAGCTTGATATCAATTTACAAAGAGACATTTGATTGTCGACTATATTTCACTTGTCTTAGTGATCAAGAAGTACCTAGAGTGTATGAGGTGTTTCAATTTTGGGGATTCAACTACATGATACGAACCTTCATTATTTATGGAGTGAATCTAGCTGGCCTCTTTATTGTCCAAGATGTACATGTGGGATCTGTTGACGGGGTTTCGCTGACCGGGTCCGTCAACAGTCATAAGTTGTCACCGGGATCCGGAGATATCGACCATCTCCGCCTGCAAAGGTTGTCTGGGAGAATAAATTCCCCGGGCCTTCAAGCACCTGGGTGTCAGGTCACGATGGTGTGGGGCTTGGTTGGGAGAGGTGACTATTTTTGAGGGGGATAGCTGGTTTCTTCAACTCATTCTTCTGGAGATTCAATATAGTAAGGGTTTCCCAGAGCATTCTACACTTAGCAAATAAAATGAAAAAGATCCTGAAGGGTTAGAAACGTTTCATCTAACTATAGTCATGCTGAAATGTCTGGAACATCAACAATACTCTGAAGGACTACACTAAATACCGAAGAAATACACAACCATCAGCTAGCATTTTATCGATAGCGGGAGTAAAGAGGTCGTTAATCTACTTTAACATATCAGAGTAAAGGACATGAAGAACATCAAAATATGAAATACCATTAACTCAGAAGTAGGAATGCTAACAACATCATTGCCAAGAATTCTTCCTTCTTTATTGATATTCCTTCCAGCAAGCACTGGTGCGTGATATAATGGTGGCTCCAGGGGAGCATCTAACTAATGAGAAGAGAACAATGGAGCATTGAGCTCTGCAACTTAAACTCAGAAATCACTTTTTCTATTACTATGGACAACAAAATCCTCAATTTTGCCAACCCTTGGAAATGGGCCGATCTACCTATTTATACAACTTTCTCAACCCTAACCCTATTTACATCATGTTACAATAAAATACAATATCTGGGTGTCGGTACTACCTGCGCCACCCTACAAAAGACCTGGAGATGGAATAGGTCTGTCATGTCAGAAGAATAAGATAAGAATATACAGTGGAGGAATCGGTCTCAAGGAGAGAGCCAGAAAGGAGAAAGAAGAAAGTAGGTCCCCCGGGGACTGAGGCTACATGCCTCATAAATGGGAAATGTGGTGCCCTGTCTCCAATGTGCCAGGTGTACCCTTGAGTGACGCCTCGAGAAAACCACCCTGTCAAAAAACCAACTGCCGATCCAATGCCTCTTGATGTGCCCAACTACCTTCTGACAGTCTTTATTAACCACCTCTGAAAGTGACCAGTCGGCCTTGGGGACCGAAACACAGATCACTTTAAAGAATACAAAACTTTGGATCCGGACTCTGGGATTCGGGAACTTACGTTCCAAAAGAGTAAAGAATACTCAATGTGAGTTTTTCCCCGACCTCTGGGGAAAGTTCAAGGCTATTGATTGTCGTTGAAAGCCTGGAGGAGGCGGGAAATGTCATCTTCATCTATCCCTTTCAGGCTAGCCCTTCTATGTTTGGCGACTTCAACTTGTTCCCCCAGGTCCAGAATATTTTCTTTGAATTCATCCGCCATCCTCACCGCGTCATGGCCCTTAAGTATCATTTTGGTTAATTTTTCCATTTGGGTCCCATCTATCCCCTCTGGGGATTGATATTGGGAGTTCATTATTTCATCAAAACTCCCCAAAACTGAATCTTCGGGGTGTATGTATCTGTACTAAGGGGATCAGCCCCGAAAATCTTTATTACATAAGAATTGTATAAATTAGAAGGATATTTTACAGCGTTTACCTTCTCTTGCAAAGACTCTACCAGTTGCTTAGTTACCTCCAATGTGAGGTCAAGTCTGGTGTGCTGAGTCCTTACAAAATCAAATGATTCCTCACCCAAAATTTTGGATTCGAAAACTATATCTTCTCCCAAGGTGAGGAGCTCTTCGAGCTCTACCTTCCACGCTTGGTAATTTTTGGTGTCACTCTCCCACTGCTCAATAAGCACTTTCGCTTGATGAGTGACTTGCCAGGCCGAGTATAAATCTGGGAGAGTAGACACCAGAAAAAGCTGGGTGTTTCTTATTTGTAGGGCGATCCACTCGTCCATTGCTTGGGCTTTCTTTTTCATTACTCACAGGGAGTCTATGTCGCTCTGCGGTAATTCCTCTGCTGTGGAGGTCTCTGGAGGAGCGGCATTGATGGGTCGGGACAGCTCAGTAAGCAACCCCATAAGGTTTACATTATTTTCTTTCTCCGCTTTGAGCCTCTGGGCCTCCTTTTCATATCGGGCCTCCACTGCCCTTGCTGCTTCCTTCAGCAAATCTACCTCGCCCCGCTTTCCCCTTTTGCCCAAGGATACCTCTGCAACATTGTAGTCTGCGGGGTCTGCGGTTGCTTCATCGGTGTCTGGGGGAGGTGTTGCCACAACGACAACTGTTTCTCCGCCCGGCCCAGTTCGTAGAGTATGAACTGTCCGGGCCTTCTTCACCTTTGGCGGGGCCTTGGCTAGGGCCATCATCTCAGCCAGGGAGGGAGGAATCGCCGGTGCAGACTGAGATTTTCTCTTTCTACTTTCTACTAGCCACTGGGGTGGGAGAGGTGGCCTTCCTGCCAGAATTTTTTCTCCCAATTCTCTCCCAGTGTCCGGTGGCTGTTGCTCTTCTCCAATGCGAACTTCATCCATTCCCCTCCTTGCCTCAATTTCCTCTGCAGCGACATTCTTTTCAATCTCCATCTCCTCAGCCTGGTCCTGTACATCTAGCATTGGGTCTAGACCTTGGTAGGCTTCCTCGGAGATTTCTTCTTCGAGTTTCTCTTCTTCTTGTTCTTCTTCTGCTTGGGCCTTTTCTTCTGTTAGCACCTCTTTCGGCAATAGGGGAGGTGTCGGGCCAAGATTTAAAGTTTGGGCCGCTGTTATCACCTGCCCAAAAGAGGATCCCAGGAGTGGCCCATGGAATGCGGTGGCTGGGGTTACGGTTGCTCCTGAAGGTCCAGGTTCAGGTTCCCTAGGAGATGCCATTTGTTCACTTGGTTGGTGTTGGTCCACTCCCGGACCTTGCATTTCTTGAGCCCCAAAAATAATCTCTGGTTTTGGCTCCTTTTCTTGTTCTTGCTGCTCTTTCCTTGCGGCTTCTTGTTCTACAGCTTCTGGTTCTATCTCTGGGACTTCTTCCCTTGCTTGCATATCGTCCCCCTGTAATTTGCTAAAATCATCGGCCGCAAACACATCAAATTCTTCTTTTGGAGGAGGACTAGCCGGGACCTCTGCAGGCTCTGTTTCTTTCTCCGGCTCCAGGGAACTGGAAGAAAGAATCTCTACTTCTCTGGGGAGGGACGCCACCGGCATTGGTTCTGCCTTGGGCTATTTTATGTGCTTCCTCTTCCTCCGGGTAACCAGAGGCGGTCCCACATCTTTTATTGCCGTTACTTCCTGCGGATCCACCCCCGTCGCCTTGACCATTAAGGCTGCCAATGACAGGGAAAAAGGAGGACGAAGTGGCCTTGTCATCAGTGGTGGAGTGGCCAACTTCGTAATTAATTGCTCCCTCATTTGTTGGGAGGCCGCCACCGACTGCTTTATTTGTTCGGCTATGGGGACTTCTTGCGTGGAAGGGGTTGTAGCTATTTTCTTTCCTTTGTCTGTGCCCTGTGAAGAAGTCCTGGCCCCCGGGGTCAATCTTTGTACCAGTGGAGGGGTTATCTTTGGTGCCGGCTGGGCTGCTCAGCGGGTACTCCCGAGGCACACCTTCTTGAACTAGGCGTGGCTTCGCTCTACTACTTCCTGAGTGAATTATTCGATCATGGGCTCTTCTTTTGCGGCCCAATTTACTAGTGGCAGGGCCCTCTTATCGATCCCCTTTTCTTTGTACTGGGGATCTTCAGTGGCGGCGGCATCTAAGAAGTCGGCTGGGAATTTCCAGAGTCAGAGCTTCTGCATCATTCCGGCTGTCATCTTGACATAGTGCCTGCTCTGCACCTCCATGTCATCTTGGAAATCTACCCAGAAGTCCTCCATATGTATTCGATGGGGCTCTAAAGCTCGGGGTAGTGCCGTTGCAATTTGGCCATACGAATCAAAATTCTTCCGCGCCAGATAGAATTCTTGCAAGTTATAACTTTTTAGCTCATTATCTTCCTCCTTTGCGGCGGCCAGACTGCATGTGTAGTTCCCATAGGAGATCAAGAATGAGACGTTGGGGACCTTCTTGTGGGCCAAGAAGGTATGTAGCTCCATTATTTGCTGGTAATATTCCAGTAGCACGATCTTGTCCCCACAATGCCTGGGCAACAAGTAGGGTTTCCCAGAGAAGCCGACGACCCTAATGTATGAGTGTTGTTGGAACTAAATGTAGTAGTGTCTATAACTACTAACCAATTTCATCGCCTCAGTGGATAGGCAGTATCTGACATCCCAGGTTGGTGTAAGCAGATGGTAGTAAATGAACACGTCGTTTACTCGGCAGAAACTGGGGAAACTGGCTTCCCATTGAATTTGTGAGAAATGGTCCCACGACACCTTTTATCCCGGGCCAATCCTGAGTACTCCGTCAGTGAGCAGGCCATTGGAATGGGGCCTTTGTTGTGCCAGGGCCCAGAAAACATAAGAAGTCATGAAGAACTTCTTCTTTTGGTCCAGCTGCCGGAACCCGGAGTCGACATGGTTTGAGATTATCGTGGCCCAGTCGAAGAATCCTTCCTTGGTGGCGATGCCAAGGAGGAAATAGTACATCCATTTTGAAAATTCTTGGGCAGAGGGCTGCCCAAATACCTGGGCTAATGCTATCATCCCCATCTGGATGCTCTCCTTGAATTCAGAGCGGGGGATTTTGATCTTCATTCTTTTTGGGTCCCTCTTTGGGACCTTGAGCCAATGGGTATTCATGTAAACCCGGGTGGCATCTTCCAGTTGTGTAAACTGCTTCAAGGTGTCAGTCCTTGTGACCACTGAGGCGTTGGAAAATTGTGGGATCCCCAGGCCTGCTTGGAATGTGACTGGGTCGAGAGACACCAGTGGAGTGGGGTATCCTGTGGGTTCCGTGGCCGCGAGCATAACGGCCCGGAAAAAAGAGTTGTAGTGGCTTGCCAGTGTTAGAATAAGCTCCGGAGATTGCACGGAGCATGGGAAGCAAGGTGCTCAGAGGATTCCAGAGTTCCCGAAGTTAATCGCCAATGGATCTCCAGCCTGTCGCTGGATGTGCATAATTTTTACCAAGGCCTGCATCTCTGCCCAGGTTCCGAAACTGGTGTCGGTCATCAGTTTTACCTTGGACTCAATCTTTGAGCCCACAATCTCATTATCTTGTACAAAATTCATGGTGAGGGGTAGCTTTGCCAAGGCCTTCTCCATCTTTGACTTTGCGGTGGCCCTAGTCTCTGTTGCGGTTGGTAGTTCTGGACTTCCGGGAGGAGATGATGCAAATGCTTCAGACATGTTTGGAAGATAACTCCGGGAACCTGCAAGAGAAGACGACCGTCAGAATATATTCATCAAAAATAATTATTCTGGAGTCCGGAGAACTTACCACCGTGATCTTTGCTTTCCCAAAAAGTTAGTATCTTGCAAAGGTGACCGAAGAGAAAAACACATTGTGGACTATAAGAGATTCATTATACATCTGGGTCTGGGGATTTTATCACACTTGGTAAGGACACAGGATGGATGGTGGTAAAGGACCCGAGGCCCAGAGAAATGACCGTTAGCAAGGAAGAATGAGAAAGCAAGTTGCCAAGTCCATGTGGGTGCCACGTGTGTTGGCATTAAATGGATGTGATGGCGATGACAGCGGAGCCAACTGTCTGAACACACAAAAAGGGAAAGCCACTTGGCTGGAAGTAATTGCGTGCATGGAAAATAAATGTGGCTCTGACAGCCCTGATGGAAGAGAGAGAAAACCGCCTGTTTGAAACCAGCTGAGAGCCAAGTTTCAAATAGGTGGTTTTCTGCCTCGAAGCAAGCTTGGAGGTGAAAAACCAGAAGCAAAGGCGACTCAACCAGCTTGTCAAGCCACCCGAAAGGATATACATAGAGCTGAGGGGTATATACAGGGAATGGGGAGATATATACAAGGGTTATTTACAGATATGCACATATATACATGAATACACACACGGGACGACTCCCGCTGGAAAACTAGAAATGAGGGCAGAAACATATTTACATGTTATTTACATTATGTACATGCTATTTAAAGAAACTACTTCTGTGCAGAGGGCGGACAACCCTTTGGAAGAGCTGACCCACCAACGGGCGGCAAAACCAGAAACGAAGGACCAGACACGGCCGAGAAACGAAACAAAACAAAAAAAACAAAAACCAAGCAGACCCAAAGAAAAACCAGAAAGTGGAAGCAAAATAGAGAGGAGGGAAGGCAGAAACACCAACCTGAGAACGCAAAAAGTGGAGGAAAAGGAAGGATTACCGAGGGAACTCTGCAACAACTCAAGCCGTCAAGCTGTCAGAATCACCACCACGAAGCACTTGCACTTGCGTGAGGACGTAGAAGATGTTAAGCTTTGATTATCACAAATTCTCTGCAAACTCTCTGTCAATCGCTTTGAAATCATTCGATAGTTTGAGCTCTCAATTTTGGTGTTGAAGTAGAGGCTTCAGTTTCCTCCATCTTTGCATTTGGCATCCAGGTTTTGTTCTCATTTTTTGTTCTTTCTATACTTGTTTATTTGTTGTACGGGGGGGATAGACTTATACATTGTGGGGGGGTGCATTTACTTTCTATAATTCAATTCAGAAATGACCCTTCTACTTTCGTC
>MU224526.1:1473318-1506726 GCA_018584345.1 Thuja plicata | reverse complement strand
ATGCATCTACAACATTCTTCATAGTATCTACCTTCTCCAAATTTACCTTTCCATCTTCCACCATATCTCTCACAAAGTGAAACTGCACATCAATGTGCTTTGTTCTGGCATGGAAAGTTGGATTCTTTGCAAGGAAAATAGCGCTTTGACTGTCACACCAAATAGTAATATGTTCTACATCAACACCAACATCAGAACACAATCTCCTAAGCCAAATGGCTTCCTTACAAGCATGAGTAGTAGCCACGTACTCAGCTTCTGTAGTGGACAAAGCAACCGCAGGTTGTCGCTTACTCATCCAACTGATGGAACCACCAAACATAGTGAACAAATAAGCACTGGTGGATCTCCTACTATTAATATCACCTGCCCAATCTGAATTCAAAAACCCATGAATACAAACTGAATGTGGAGATCTAGAAGAGTTACCATGGTAACATATGGAGTAATCTGATGTACCCCTCAAATATCTGAATACTCGCTTAACTGCATCACTCAAATATAACAATTATAATGAATATCTCAAACTTAATGATGCATTCATAATGAGACTGTGCAGGGAGTTACAAGGTTTCCCAAAAAGGAGATTTTCTCGAGAAGTCATGACATTTATCAGGCACTTTGGAGCTTATTTTATTCAATTTGTGAATTTCTCATACATTCATCTTGCAGGATTCGATGATTTCCCTTTGAAGCTACCCAGGTATCCTGACGACATGATCATTCTAGTTGAAGTAATGAGGCAAGAAATCCAGGTGAACTAATCTATATGGGCACCTGGAAGAAAGGCTATGATTCCCTGATGACTATTGGAGCCTACAGGTATGCATCCCGGTCTGATACAAAGAATTTTTTGAAAGAATTCTCAAAGAAGTTTCAATTGGAAACATATGATGTTCTGAGGCCACAGTATGATCCTGTGAACTATGCTTGAGATTACTCACAATAAGGTTGCACTATTCATCACATCGATGACATAGAAGACTATTGGGCCAACTATAAGAATGACCTAGAAAGTAGAGATCGGTTCTATGCAAGATTAACTATTGAACAAATCAAAAGGTTCAAAGTTAAGATTGCAGTTGAAGGCATAGAAGATGATGGCCAACATATGTATGATGATACATACATAGATAAGATTAAGCCCCTTCCTATAAGCTCTGAACCCATTCTAGGTCAAGCCATTGATGACTTGCAGACCTTGATGGGCGGTATCTATAGAAGGATAGAGTAGTTGATCAAATGGACAATGAGAAGAAGGAAGAGGTCAGAAAGGAAGCCTTCGTCTCAATAGACTCCCACAAAAGTGACCTGGAGTACTCCTGCATCATCTTCAGTAACTATCCAAAATGTAGCCAAGGAGTTAGCTCAACTAGTAGATGGAGGTGATAAACCTCCTAGAAAGATGATTCCATTGGAAAAGACATGCGGAGATGGCTTGGCTCCTGTCATTGGCTCCATAGAAGAAGCAGTTTATACAGACCCAGTCAAGTCTATGACTGAGCCGGTAAAAAGTGTAGAAATAGAGCAACCAATTAAAGCAACAAAAAGTTTCTCAAGTCATTAAATTAGTTTCCTCCTCTCCTACCTTAGTGAATCCATTTTATTCTAGACCTAAAGCTACTCCTCTAGTCATTAGGTGTTGAAAACACTGAGAGGGGGGGGGTGAATCAGTGTTTAGCTTATTATTCAAATTCAGCAACTTAACATAAATAAAATATACATCCAATGAAGCATAGCACAAGATCACATAACACTTGATATGATTATGGGAAAACCTTGATTAGAGGAAAACCCTGGTGGGAATTAGTACCCACAAATATTGTCATAGTATAACGAACCTATTAAAGTTCCTTTGCCCTGTTAGAAGAAGTCTTAACAATATGAGTACAATGACCTGGTTAAGGGTCTGACCTTGTTAGGATTCTTTTACAATTAACCCTATTAGGGGTGAGTACTCACTATCTAAGAGCTCACTTATCAAAGAGAAAGAAAGCTACAACCTCCTAAGAATAGATATGCACTATATCCAAAAGTGAACTGTTGTATGTGACACAGATGTCTGATCAGTTCCAGTTACACGCTATGCTCTTAACTTCTTTCAGGGCTCTATCTCATTCTGATATCTTCATACTTCTCTGCTATACATCTTCTCTAACTTTTTCATCGAAACTTCAAATGTATCTTTGCATTACATATATATATATCTTTACGCCTGAATAGACGTGACTCAAAACAAGACAATAGTCAGTCCAAAAACATAATACACAACGCTTCCAAAAAAATTGGCTTAAGTGTGTTTAAAAAAATGTTTAATATACAATTAAAAAATTACTACAATAGGTGCTTAACCTTTACATAACAAAATATTATACGCTTAACCAAAATCATTAAGTTGGCTTCATACTCTGTATTCTGAATTGCTAGTGTATTTGTTCTTTCTGTAACTTGTCCATACTACCATTCCATACCATGCGTGTATAGGGTAAGCATAATAACATTCCATAGAGCTTAAGTTTGAACATGCATATCCTGATGTGGTTGTACGCATGTGCGCTGATGCCCTGATCGACTGCAAGTCACTGTTCTATTCTGTCTTCTATACTTAGTCAATTTTCCACTTCATAGTTTGCTGTCAAAACTTCATATGACTTTGTTACCATAATGAAAACACAAAGTAAGCCATATAATCCCTAGGAGTCAACTTTCCAACAATCTCCCCCTTTGTCATTAACAGCAACAAAGGAATATGGCCAAGTTACTCAAAATTGACTAACACCCAAAAAACTGTATATCATTATACTTTATAATATATACTTCATATACATACACTTCTCCTCACACATACATTACTCTACCTTTGAAATTAATGACAAAGGTGACAAAATTGTAAGTCTCTAGATACTTACTCCATATATACATCTGGATATACAACTTGAAGATTCTTTATCTCTTGTTTCCAGAATTCCTTTATTGCATAAACTATCTGGAGATGAGCGCATAGAGAATAGGTGAGATTCTCCATTTTCATCAGGTGCATGCAGGGAACTTGATCATAAGTGACAATGGTGGCATCAATCTATTTGATGTTCTCATCTAGAAATTCTAAGGAGGGCATAAGTGCATTTCTTAGCTGTGTCTTCCTGATCCTTATCTTATTGATCTCCATTTTGGCTTTTTCTATCTTGTCTAGTTGACCTTGGTAGATATTGTTGCAGATGTTCATGTCTTGCATGGATGTCTCAAATAATTTCCTGATATTGTCAACCAAGATGTCTGCCTCCTCTATCTTCTTGATATGTTCAGAGGTGAATTTCACCCTATCCATGCAGTTGGCAATTATATTTCTGCCTTTAGCTGCCAACTCTTTCAGCATAGTCTGACCAATCTTCAAAGAATTCAGATCTAAGGAAAAATTCTTGACTAGTTCAATCAACCTTTCCTTTTTATACTCATCTTCTTCAATTCTTGTGGCTGAGTCTACTAAGCTTGTAAAATTTTCTTTGAAGTTTGTTAGTATGTTTTCTACATCATCAACTAATTGAATTTTTTCTACTTTCTTATCCACACACACTAGATCATTCAAGATGTTTACTGATTCTAGAAATATAGGATTTCTCATAACCTATTTTTCCTTGTCCTTTTTCATGGCTAAGACACTTATCTTGATCAAATATTCTTCTCCCCAAGCATCCTGACTTGCTGAGTCAGGAGTTAAACTTGACAACAATGAGGTAGATGGTTGAATGGATGGTGTGAATATGGTATTCTGACTAGCATCCATGCATTCACTTTTAACTGGGATCACCATAGCTGGTATCTCATTGGTTTGATTATCTTTCTCTTTGTTCAAATCTGGTGAATCATTAGGGGGGACTTCATCTTGTTATAAGGATGTGTCATTAGTGCATATCTTCTCTGTCTCTTCTGAGTTCACAAATGCTTTTTCAACCTTATCCATATCATTATCAGAAGCGGTCATAGATGTCTTGATATCATCAATCACTATATTATCCCATGAATCCTTTGTTGTGTCATAGGCTATTGAGACTGAGGGCACTGAAACCTATGGACCTGTCTTAGGTGCATTCTGAATTACTAGTTCTGCAACCTGTTTAGGAGGAACTGGAATTGCCTTAGCTATAGGCACCATTGATGGATACATATGTCTATCTATAAATACCCATTCAAATACCTTATGAGTCTCTTCACCAACCAGATCATACTCCTTTTTCATGATATGAAGTATTCTTGTTTTGGTTCTTAGGTGTGGCTTTACTAAATCTAACAAAATGACTTTCTCATCATGCGAGCACACCGGGAGAAGACTATCCAATGTTTCTTCTCTTATCCTCATATCTTCTTCAATTGCTTGCCTCTTCAAAATATCAAGTATATTCCATACCTTGTCTGGTATGATAGTCTTAAGTTCCAATACAGTCCTCTTGAACTTAATCATATGAGAGATGATCATAGAATGAATCTTTGATTTGTCTATCTCTTGATATTTATCATATATATTTTTGAGAGACTCTAGTCTTCCTTCATTGACAATTCTGTTCCTTAAGACTTTAAGACTAGGTTTGAAACCTACCTCAGGAGGAGCTTGTGTATTCTTTACCTTGCTCCTTGTGGTTCTTGATGATGGATGATTAGTGGGCACTTGCTTCCTTCCTCTAGACTTCTTACTAGGTACTGGTGGTGGAGATGCATCCAGATAAATGGTGGTTGATGGCACAGATGTATCTTCATTTGATTTCTTCTTCTTCTTCTTCTTGGGCATATCATTAGTCTTTTCAATTTTTACTTTAGTGGGAGTCTTGTCAAGTTCTTTGGCTATCTTAGCTTCTCTAGCTTTGTCAAGATCTTCTTGAGTAACACCATGAACTTTTAGGATATTTGAGGTAATCCTAGATGCCTTCCTTTTTTTCTCAGCACTGTATAGGAAAAAATCAACTTAGTTTGTCTTCTCCCTGTAAGTGCCCCTTCTAGGTTCATTGGGATATTTGGGCACAACTAGGAGAACTTGTGCATAACCTTCCAAAACATGTTCTTCAACTTCATAACCAAGAGGGTGAATCCATTTTGTCCTAGGTTCAACTGCCTCCATGCAAGTACAGTCAGTTTCCACCATGAAGCATATGGTGTCTTTGTACTTCTCAACTATTTTCTCAGGTATCCTAAACCTCTTCTACATATTTATCCTGAATGTCTTGATGTCTATGTCCATAGAGTCCTTAACACTACTCTTTGATGTGGCTTTTAGTGAAATCTATGACATAGTGGGTTTGCTTCTGTCTAGGTAGACATTTGCAACCTTTCCTACTATGTGGAAGTAGAGATATTTGATTAGTGAACCAAACCTGAATATCTTGATTTTGTCATTCTTGATAGCTCAGATTTTGTCAATTAATTGAGCACTTAATATCTCACATAAGTTGTACTGAGTATTGTCTTTCACCATTTTTAATGCTGGTAAGATAGTGGCTGCAGATACACTATTTAGTCTGCTTGCATGCTGAAATTTATAACCTAATATCATGGTAACTAGATTTATGTCATCTTCCTTGATGGGATCAACTATCATACCATTCCAATCACTCCTTTATAAGCATGCTTTCTCAACTTGTTTCTTAACATCTTTACCAGTTGGAAGAACTAGTCCAGTCTTGGGTAGTCTAGTCATCTCATGAATTAGATCAATAGTGATGCAGATAGGAAATTCACCAATCTAGTAGAGGTCATCATGTATTCTACTCAATAGGATTTTAACCCATTCTAGCTCGTAGAAATCATGTGCATTGGAATACTCAAAGATAGGGTTATCAGTGAGATGCACGTATTCATTCTTGAATGTATTATTTGGTTTCATCATAGAACCCATGAGAGATGCAATGCTATTATCTCCAACAGTTTTCTTTTTGCAATAGACATATGTGCGGATGTCTTCTACATGCATGAATCCAAGAGGAGTCCTAGAGAATGCTCCTTTGACATCATCCAGTATTGACTTGAATGGATGCTTCTTAAAAAAAAATCTCTTCCTCTCAGCAATATCGAATACAATAGGAGTGGCCATACTTACTTGTAACTAGGTTAGGTAGGGTTTCACGATGATTATGAAATGACACGACTGCTAGGGTTCCATTCCAAATGTAATCCATTCATAATCCAACTAAGCTTCCACAATTTAGTGCTTTGATGCTCGATGCCTATCTGCTTTCTGAATGCTTCAATCTCAAATGCAAAGTGAGGTTTTAAGATCTTTTTCCAAGTTATATAAAGATCAATTGCATTTAATGCTTGTTTTCGTAAAGAAATTTACATAGAGAATTTAAAATTTTTTTCTGAATGAAGTAAGGGAAATTCATGAATGTATATAGCCTTAATCCATTATCACATGCATGAATACAAAGGTGAATACTTAGAGGTGAGTATACCAGACACACAGGGGTTTAGAGCTAGAATAACTCCCCCTAAGACCATGAGGGTCAACTATCCATAAGTAAAGGGTACATCCATTGAGGATGTATCTGTTACCTTTTTCTCTTCATTATCCTTCTTTACTTCAACCCATATTTTATCTGAGTTAGCTTTAGCTTCCACAAACTTAACTTCTTCTGATTCTTCAAACAAAGACTTCTTAGGATTCTCTTGTCCTTTTGTTCTTGATCTGCAAAACCTTGAGATGTGTCCAGCTTTTCCACATGAGTGACAAATGATAGGAGGTCTAATATTGTTACTCATCATGCTACATTGCTTGGCTATGTGTCCATTGTAGTTACATATTTGACATGTAATGTTCTGCAAGTTTATTTGAGGTTGATTTCTCTAATTGAATTTAGTTTGATTCCTTTGGTTCAGTTGTGGCTGATTTCTTTGATTAGATCTGAAATGAATAGCCCTGTGACCAAACTTATCATAGGAGTAACAATAACCATTGAAGGGTCTTACGTTCTTACAATCTCTTGCCAAGTGTCCATGCTTTTTACAGGCATAGCAAGTATGGTTGACTACCTTGTGCTTGTCCTTTGGTGATTCTGCTTTAGTCTCTTCATGATTTTCAATTTTCTTTTCTTCTGAAGATTCTGTTAGAGCTTTCTTTCTTTATAGTGATGAGTTGATCTCAATTTGAGCTAAACTATATCCCATACCAGTGGTTTCACCTTTTAGATTTTGTGCATAGAACTATGATTGAATCAAATCAGAGCTTGTGTGTGGTTTATCAATCTTGTCTTTTGCTCCTAATAATTCAGTTTCAATTTTGTTCTTGATATTTTCCAATTCCAAGATTCTCATATTGTCTTGCATGAGTTCATCATCCAACTGTTTTTTTTCTTTGTTCTTCTCTTCAATAGCTGTTAAGCTATTAGTTAACTAATCATTCAATTCTTCTATCTTATCTTTCAGAGACTTGTTCTCTTCAATCAGTTTTAAATCATTGCTCGAGAAATATTTTAGTTCTTTCCTTAGTTTCTTGATAAGCATTTGTGAGCCATCAAATTTTAGTTTGAGTTCTTCATTTTCTTTCTCAGATCTATCTAGATCTTCTAGCACTGCTTTAAGATTCTTTCTCAGATGTTTGATTTTTGTTGAATCCATGATCTCCTCAAGTGGTTAGACTTTTCTCTCTAAGGACCAGGCTTTGATACCAATTTTTGGAAACACTAAGAGGGGTGGGGGGGTGAATCAGTGTTTATCTTATTATTCAAATTCAAAAACTTAACATAAATCAAATATAAATCTTGTAGACACCTAAAATTGACTAGGTGTATCTCAAGCATTCGAAATTATAAATCTTAGCCAAATGCCTTAAAATATCATCTCAATGCAAAACAAATGGACATTTATCAAATCAAGAGGAAAAAAATAAAATCAAATTAAAAGATCAAATAATCATGACATCAAATAATTAAATCCAAGCCTAAAGGGATTAATCAAATTATGCAATTGAATTTTCAATTGTATAGTTCAAATCAAAAAGGATCAAATCCAACCCAATCACCCTTTCATGGCTAATTTAATTAAATGATGGAGTTATTTAATTCCTAATTTCTTTGAGACAACCAACCAAATTTCCCTCCATTTGAGATCACCTCAAAGCTTTTGACTTAATCAAGCTTTGATCATGATCAACTCACTCTACCCCCTACCCTTGGGAAAATGCTATAAATACAAGCCATTTCCTTTGTTTTTGGGATCCAATAATTTCAAGAGAAAAAGCATCCTTACTATAGGCATATTGAGAGAATTTGATAGCATTGGAGAGTTTTTGAGAGAATTTCAGCATTTGCATAGCATTCTAGTATATCATGTTTAGGAGCATTTGTTGTTTTCTAACATAATCTTGGAGCATTTTGAGCATTGTAGCTAGATTTGAGCATTCATTTTTCATACATATCTTATTCTAGGATTGTCCTTGAGGGTGATTAAGCCTGAGAGCTCTCATAACAAAGCTTGGATAGAGAACCATGAGATGATATAGATTTAGCTTCAATTCTTAGATTAACTTTGTTTTATCTTTCCATAGAATTGTTTGCTCTAATCTTAATTTCATGAAGGTGTATTTTCTTACACACACATCCAATGAAGAAAAAAACAATATCACATAACACTTGATATGATTATGGGGAAACCTTGATTAGAGGAAAACACCAGTGGGAATTAGTACCCACAAATATTGTACTAGTATAATGAACCTGTTAAAGTTCCGTTGCCCTGTTAGAAGTAGTCTTTACAATATGAGTACAATGACCTGGTTAAGGGTTTAACCCTATTAGGAGTCTTTTAAAATTAACCTTGTTAGGGGTGAGGACTCACTATCTGAGAGCTCACTACTCAAAGAGAAAGAAGGCTACAATCTCCTGAGAATAGATATGCACTATATCCAAAAGTGAACTGTTGTATGTGACACAGATGTCTGATCAGTTCCAGTTACACACTTATGCTCTTAACTTCTTTAAGGGATCTATCTCATTCTGATATCTTCATAATACTCTTCTATACATCTTTGACTTTTTTGATGACACTTCAAATGTATCTTTGCATTACATATATATATCTTTATGCCTGAATAGACGCGACTCAAAACAAGACCATAGTCGGCCCAAAAAAATAATACACAACGATTCCAAAAAAATTGGCTTAAGAAATTTTACAACAATTTTTAATACACAATTAAAAACTTACTACAATAGGTGCTTAGCCTTTACGTAACAAGATATTATACGCTTAACCAAAATCATGAAGTCAGCTTCATACTCTGTATTCTAAACTGCTAGTGTACTTGTTCTTTCTGTAACTTGTCCGTACTGCCATTCCATACCATGTGTGTATAGGGTAAGAATAATAACATGCCATAGAGTTTAAGTCTAAATGTGCATATCCTGATGTGGTCATATGCATGTGCGCTGATGCCCTGATTGACTGCAAGTCACTATTCTATTCTATCTTCTATACTTAGTCAATTTTCCACTTCATAGTTTGCTGTCAAAACTTCATACGACTTTGTTGCCATAATGAAAACAAAAAATAAGCCATATACTCCCTGGGAGTCAACTTTCCAACATCAGGAATTTTTTCATAGAAGAATTGGTCTCTACCACCAAAGTCACTATCGCTGAGTCTTGGATAGAGAACACTTTAGAGAATAAGAGGAAGAGGATAGAAGAAGGAGCTCCCAACATGGATACTCTTTCATGGGCCTTACAATCCATTGCTACCATGAGAAAGGTGAAGAAAGAAAAGAAACTGTCTACATTAGGTCAAGACCCAGAAACATGGCACTTCACTATGGAGGTAGCGAAGCCCATAAAAGAAGGCAAGATTGAGGATTTGACCGCCTTTGATTTTGAACTACAGTCATTTGATATAAGATTGGGTCACCATGATACTAAGGTGGATTGGTGGAAGTCCACTAATATTGTAATTGAAGAAGAGCTTGAGGAGCTCAAGACTACTAAATTCCAACTTAAAGTAGAAGTCACTGAACTAACTAACTTTATCAGACAGTTAGTTACCCTAGTTGCGAGCATTCCTAGAACCCAAACCACTTTTGACCCCAATGCTATAGAGAATCAAGATATCATAGCCAAGTTCCAAGAAGATAGACACTTTGGGTAGAATGGTAAAATATGGATCAAGAGGCTCAAATCTGAAGGGCTAGTAGTTATTGAGCAGCTGGGTGATACTCTCCTAAAGTTGGAGGAGAGAAACAACATTGACAAGAATTTACAGAATCTCACATCGGATAGAGTAAAGTGTCAGGAATGCATAGTAATGCTTCATGTAGCAGTTAAAATGAAGACTAAGGAGGCAATAAAGGCCTAGATCTTGTTGAAAGGAGATGAGCCTTTGATTGAATGGCTTCAAGGCCTGGAATTTAATACTGAGATGATCATCCAAGCCGAAGGAGGGTTGCAACAGACAAATGTCAAAATCAAAGAGGAACAAAATAGAGATTTTAAAATCCTTCAGGGTATTCACATGGAGTCATAGACAAGTGGTCAAGGAAAATAAATGATCGTAGTGACCAACATGCAGAAATCCTTCTCTGATTATGTGGATAAGCTGGCAGAATAGTCTTTCTCTCACTTGGATAAGGTGCCAGAACTCCACCAGTTGAGTGGATGCATCTATAAAGCCATGGAAGAGCTGAAAGATAGAGTAGATGTGGTTAAGATCCTGGACAAACATCATTCCCAATGGCTCATTAGATATACCAATGTCTATATCAATAGACATGAAGAGCTAATTCTAGTCATCACAACTGTCACCGCCTATAGGAAAAAATAGATAAGGGGAAGTAAATGGAAGCATAAATATATTTCCTCTTGTACTAAATTTTGATAGAGATTGTAAGAGATAAACATTTGTTTATCATTTCTAGTTAGGGAAGTTGAACCGTTTTAGTTACCCCTTTTTGTAACGGTCAAACTCTAAAAATCTATATGTACTATTTTGAAATTCAATACAAAGGTTGGCTAAATTTTGGTGGGAAGAACTTCATTTTTACTGAGTCAAATTCATTTATGTCTAAAAGCCAATGTTTTAACTATTCCATTACATTTATCTTTCTATCAATTTGAATATTTCTTTAAATTGGATTTACAGTTCAAGATTAAACCAAAGTTCTGTATTATGATTTGATATGCTTAATTGAAGGGAAATCTGGATGTCATCCATAGATGATGAGAAATGTTGTCAAGAAATAGATTGATTCATCTTCATTATATTATTATCAGTCTTTTAGTTTAGTTCTTGCATCTTCATTATTAGTTCTTGCATTACCAATTTTAGGATCTTATATGATTTATAAAGTCTTGAAATTTGTCTAGATAGAAAGCTGAATCTATTTGCCTGAACTAGTTTCTGTCTAGGCCTAGTTCGGATTACCTCTTCTGTTCTCAGGTTATGAAAAAACCCCCTTTAAATTAGGAAAGAAAAAAATTCATTGAAGATTAATTAGTTAAGGGAGCTGTACCTTTAAATTCATTGGGAAATTAGTTATTCAGTTACATTTCCCAAATGTTGTATTCGATTGTTTCTTTAATATTTGCATATTTTAGAGTTAAAGAGAAAAAGAACAATTTGTTTACCAACAGATTTTTGGTGACTCTTCTAGGGAGATGAATAGTCGCTATACCATAAGAAATATCATGAGGGATGATGGTACTTCCTCATGAAAATTTGATTCCTGTGTTGCAATAAAACCTCAGATTGCAAGACGATCAAGAGGATATCATTTCCTCACTGAATACTTTTGTTTGGAGGCATAGAAGAAATACTGAGCATTATAGAAATGCTATTCAAGTGCTTAAACAAGAAGAAGTGAGAGCAGAAGCACTTGAACAAGCCATTCAAAGGAGGAATTTATGAAGACCACAATTCCAGGAAGAGCGTGAGGCTAGATTGCCAAATTAGTGGAAATCCTGGAGCCTAAAATATTTCTTAGGAGTATAAGGAAAGGTGGTATACACCCATTCTTTGAGAGACTTGCAGAGATTGATTTTTACCTTCTTGAAGTACCTTGTCAAAGGGACAGAAACACTAAGAGAAAACGTAGGCCTCCTTCACCTCCCAAACAATCATCCCTTTTGTCTACCACCTATCAAGTGCTAACCTTGCACAAAGTAATTACACCTCCTATTATAAACCTAACACCTTATCTACCTCAAGCAGTTATGGCAGCTCCTTGGGCCACCAGAGTTGGTCCTCTATAGTTAGCAGCATATAACTCACTGCCCTCAGGGTCAAGGAAGAATTTTCCCAAATTCTCCGGAGATGGGACAATATTTACAGTTGAAAATATTGCTACTTTCTTTGCAACCATTAATATATTAGCAGTACGAGAGGAGGATGTTGCCGTTAGATTATTTGTTGAGACCCTTGTTGAGGGTGTAGCAGATTGGTTTCACCATTTTCCCATCTCTTCTATTACAGATTGGGATTCCATTAGACTAGATTTTGAAAGAAGGTTTAAGACTACTGAAGATGAGCATGCTCTATTAACACAATTGACTTCTATCAAGAAAGAGCCTTCAATAAGCATGAGAGATTGTGTTGCTAAAATTAACAAGCTAGTTAAACATATCCCAACAACTAATCAACCTACTCTAGGTAATTTCAAAACATTTTTTATAAGTGCTATGCCACCTGATATTAGCTATGATTTAAGAAGGACAAACCCAGCCAATATGGATCTTGCCCAGAGGATTGCTATAGAGTTAGAGGATCACATGATCTCGACAGGGAAGTGGAAATGAGAGATACAAACTTAGGTCAGTACTAGAAACACCACATCATCAGATGAGATGATCCATAAATTGTCTAATGAGTTCATTTCTGTCAAAAGACAACTTCCTAGATTTAACAATCCTTACCAGCAGAATTTTCAAGATCATCCTAGAAGAAACAATGATATGAGGAATACTGATGGAAAAAAATTACAATTGACTACTCCTCCACAAAGGCTACCCATAGAATCTCCTCCCAAAAGGGGAAACCTATGTGCTTTTCACCTAACAATAAATCATGATGGAGAAAGCTGCCCCGATGTAGCTTGTGCCTGGTAGATGCATCAAATAGATGAATGGAATGCTAGAGTATCTGGAGCTGAATTGGATTCATTCTCACATGGTGACTCTAAAAACTTATTATTTTAGTAAGTATCAGATTCAGAATGAGATGCAGCATGTTATGATACTATAGATGGGACATCTTATGTAGTATTAACCTAGAATCAGAAAGATAAAGCCTCTATTTCTACACCTCTGCCAAGTGGTAACAAGGTACCCACTTCTTTGTCTAAATATGTCAACCAAGGAGTGAAAACTTTGCAACCAAGTAAGGAAAACAATTCTTTTGACATTATTCAATTCTGTAAAGATTCAAGAATTCAGATTTCTCCCATAGATTATCTTAAATCTAATCGAATAGAGCTGTAAAAACTAGTGGAATTTTGTAAAGGAGGGACCCAATATTTAAATCAAAATTTTATAGATTCAGTAGAAGACGAGTCTATTTTGGTGGGTTTATTTGAACAGGGAGAGTCATCGGTTTTGGCTACTTCCCCTAGGCAAAATCCTAACTCTTTCTATGTGTCATTATTTATAAATGGTTACAAGTTGAGTAATTGCATAATAGGCTCTGGTGCCTCAGAAAATGTGATGCCATCAACTGTAGCTAAGGCTTTAGGTCTCACTCTCACCAAAGCCCATGGTAGATGTTAATCTATGGATGCTAAAGAGGTCCCTTTGATTGGGAAAATCAAAGATGCCCAAGTAGCTTTAGCAGCACATCCCAAGAAGAGAATGTTGTTAACTATATTGGTTGCTGATATACCTGCTAGTTATGGTTTGTTGTTAAGAAGGAGTTTTTTTAGGGATCTAGGAGGAGAAATAAAGTTGGATTGGTCTCAATATTTGATCCTAGTAGGTAACAAAAAGATAAAATTGGTTCTTGAAGAGAAAGAAAAGTTCATAGTACTAAAATCTAATGATCCTAAAGCCCAAATTATGTACCAATAATTAGTGTTTTGAAACTATATGTTATTCATATATAATAATGATGAGGAAGCCAAACCAAAAGAAGTGAAAAATTAGTTTTCCGCCGAAGAAACGTCACCACAAATTTGGAATCTTGAGTTCGATGGTAGTTGTGCATCATCAGGATTCGATGCAGGCCTAGTCTTAATATCGCTAGATGGAGAATGTGAGCCCATGCATTACAAATTGGATTTTGGGAACACCAATAACATGGTGGAGTATGAGGCCCTACTTCTAGGAATTATTTTTGCAAAAGAGAGAGGTTTGAAAATTCTAAGCGCTTGAGGTGTTGCTGAGTTAATTGTGCCCCAAGTTAAAAACCAATACTCTATGAAGAATAATAGATTAAAAAACTACATGAACAGGGTATGGGATGAGATTGAGGCCTTAGACACATTCTTTATTGAATTTGTGCCATGAGAGTTGAATTCTAAGGTAGAATCCTTAGCAATATCAGCCTCATTGCTCCTCCCTCATCCATATTTCAAGGATAAGAAATATCAAATAGTGGTGGTGTATAGACCGTCTGTACCTGACAATGTGGAAGACTGGCAGGTGTTTGAAGATGATCAAAATATCCTTCTCTTTTTAGAGAGAAATGGTGACTTTCATAAGAATGCTCCTAGTAGTCAGAAAGGAGATTGTCGTGACAATTAGAGGAAAGATAAGTCGAGTATCATTGAATTGCAAGGTAATATAATCCCTCCTCATTTGGTTACACTCAAAAAAAATTTCAATAGGCATGATACATTTTTTAAAAAGAAGAGGATCAAGAGGGGTCCTACCACTAGTGAATATGAAGGAATAAACAATGGAAGTGAGAAAGACCCTAAGATGATCAACATTGGGAAATGTTGTACTAAGGAAGAAAGAGAAGAAGCCAGAAAACTTTTCCTAGAATACTAGGATGTCTTTGCATGGAGTTATGATGACTTAAAAATCTTCATGGATGGAAAATTCAAAAAAACCCGATACTATTCCATTCAGATAGAAACAAAGGAATTATAATCCAAAGGTTGCTGAAGTGATATTTAGGGAAGTTGATAAAATGATAAGGGCTAAGATCATATATCCTATTCGTCATTCAACCTGGGTAGAAAATATAGTTTCTATGAGAAATAAAAATGGGGAGATAAGAATCTGCATGGACTTAAGAAACCTTAATCAATCTTCCTTGAAAGATAATCACACTCTTCCTAACATGGATCACTTGTTGCGGATCGTGGCTAGAGCTGAAATGATTTCTATGTTGGATGGCTTCTCAGGGTACAACCAGATAGATGTTGAAAAAGAGGATCAACATAAAATTACCTTCACTACTCCATGGGGTGAGTTCACTTATCAAAGAATGCCATTTGGGTTAATCAATGTCAGGGCTACTTTTTAGAGAGGTATGTATCTTTCCTTTAGTGATATGAAAAAAAAAAAAATTGGTATGTATCTGGATGATCTTATGGTGTTTTCTAGAAAAAGAATAGATCACATAGAGGATTTGAGGAGAGTGTTGCAGAGGTGTAGATTAGATGGGATTTCTTTATATCCCAAGAAGTTAGCCTTCTGTGTAACTGAAGGGAAATTACTGGGACACATTGTTTCTCAAGAAGGTATAAGAATTGATCCAGAAAGGGTTAGGGAAATCTAGCAACTCAGCTTACCTGTAAACAAGACTGGAGTAAAATCATTCTTTGGTTAGGTAAATTTTCTCAGAAGGTTCATCCTAGATTTTTCAGAAATTACTAAATGTATAGTGGATATGATGAAATGGAATGTAAATTTTAAACGGAATGACCTTGGAAAAAAATCCTTCAAAAATATTAAGAGCGCCATAGCCAATGCTCTATTATTGTGTCACCCAAATTACAAGGAAGATTTCATAATTTATTGCTACTCCTCTGAGCATACTTTGTCAGCTATTCTCATGCAAGAAAATGAGGAAGTGGTTGAAGCCCCTATCACCTTTATGAGAAAACCTCTGAAAGATCATGATTTGAAATACTCTCAGACTGAGAAACATGCTTTCGTAGTAGTAACAGCTTTAAAGAATTTCAGATTCTATATTTTACACTCTCACTCCATTGTATATGTGCCTGACATTGCAGTAAAAAGTGTATTAACTCAACAAGACGTGGGATGTAATAATAGAGGAGCATGGGTGGCTAAGACACATGAATATGACATAGAAATTAAACCCACCAAGTTTGTGAGAGGAAATGCAATGTGTAAATAAATAGCATAAAATCAAGTGGATGAAGATCTCGAGGTAACACAATTGGTTTTGGCAGTAAGTATGCAAGATCCCTAGTTCGAAAATATATTATATTTTCTAGTGTATGGTGAGTGCCTCAAAGGGTTGAGTCCAAAGAAAAGGAGAGATTTAAAGTTGAAAGCCTCTAAATATTTTATTTGGGAGGATAGGTTGTATAAGAGGTCAATATATGGGACTTTTCTCTGGTGTGTAGACAAACAACAACATGAAAAACTGTTAAAGGTGTTCCATGATGAAGCTTGCAGGCGACACTTATCTTAATTAGTGAAAACATTCAAGATATTGAGATAGTGCTATTATTGGCTGGGAATGTTCAAAGATGCATACCATTGGGTAGAAAGATGTGAGAAGTGAAAAATGTTTACCGGAAAGCCACAACTAGCAGCTCTCCCCCTTAGACCAGTGGTCATTGAAGGTCCCTTCCAGTAGTGGGGCCTTGATTTTATTGGCCCTATAAATCCCACGTCCATTGCAGTCCATACCTATATAATCAGTGCAATAGGCTAAATCACAAAATGGGTGGAGGCAAAAGCAACAAAGAGAACTACATCTGAAGTAGTATGTGATTTTATTAAAGAAAACATCCTGGTAAGATTTGCTGTACCTATCAAGCTGCTAATGGATAATACCACATATTTATCTTCTTGGGAAATTACTAAATTTTTTTATAAGTATGGCATTATGGTCAGTCACTCATCTGACTATTTCCCACAAGGAAATGGTCAGTCTAAATCCAACAACAAGAACTTGGTAAACATTATGAAGAAACTCGTGGCAGATAACTAGAGAACCTGGCATAAGAAAATCCATGAAGAAGTATGGGCAGATAGGGTGACCCCCAAAAGAGCTATCAACGTTTCCCCCTTTGAGCTAGTCTATGGAATTGAAGCCATTCTTCCATTGCCGTTGGAATTGGCAACTTGCAAATTAAGGACATTAGTAGAAGATGACATATATGAAGATGGTTTAGAAAAGAGAATCCTATATTTAAAAAAGTTTGAAGAGGAAAGAGAGAAGATGGTAGATCACATCAAACAACATCAAATGCATCTGAATAATTTGTTTGACAAAAGGAGTAGGCCTTGGAAATTTATGAAAGGAGATATGGTACTGCTATGGGACAAACGCTGGGAACCCAAATGTATAGATGGAAAATTTGAGACACTGTGGAAATGAACTTTCAAGATCCATTAGGCATTTGAGAAGAATTATTTTAAGTTAACTTATCTAGATGGTGAGGCACTTCCCCTGACATATAATGGTTAAGATTTGAAGCTATACTAGATATGAATCTGAAATAGGTAACCCCTGTATTATACCATAGTTACGTTTAGTTCCTATTTTTGTTTTCTTTAGTTAGGTTTTCTTTCCATGTTTCCTTTTTGTGTTTTGCCTTAGTTTTGTTGTGACCTACCTTTTTATTGACCTATGCAAAACTAGAGACTTGAGTTCCTTTCTTGGACATGTGAATATTCAAGTCCCCAGACAGAGCCAGCTATTGCCCCATTTTAGTTATGCATATCATTAGAGAAAAAAGGATGTTTAGTGTGTAGTAATGGTCTTGAAAACATTGTGTAAGTCATGAGTCTAAGTCTAGTTTTTCTTTTTAGGCTAGGGAAAAATTTATCAAATTTTCCCAAATTACCTTCTCCTTAGTAACCTAGGGAGTTTTTATCTGGGATCATGTCATTTTGGGTAGGTTAAGCTCCCAAATCCGATAAAGGTCATGATTCAGAGGTTTCTAACATTGATCTTATGTGATTTTAGAAATCTATAGCTTTAATACTTCATTTTGTCTTATCAGTGGAAAATTGGTTTTGGGATTCTCCCTGGTGGATAATCACCTACAGAGTGTATTTTCCGCAGTCAACAATTTTTAAAGTCTCAACGGCCAGTGGAAGTGGAAGATAGATAATCGAGTCTAGAAATATTATCACATTCAAAATGAATCCTTACGAGCCAGAAGAATGATCAAATGATAAGGAATCAGAGACCAAAGATTATCAATGAAAAAGAAAAAAGTAGCTTCTCTGCTATTCCAATAGGCAGGTTTTGACCTATAAGATGTATTTTCTACCAGATTGTTATACTCAAGATTTATGAAGAAAAAATAGTATGTGTGGAGACTCAAAGTATAAAGAAAGTAGATAAAACCATCATATACCATCTTAGCATTGTAACAAGGAAAAATTCCTCCATGAAAAATTTCTGAGTAAGGAGTGCTCCAATAGTGTTTCTCCACCTAAAAGGGAAGCGGAAAAGTAATTATGTGCTATCTCCAAAAATTTACAGTTATAGTTATCTAAAGTGAAAAGATGTTTCTTAATGGCCTGTAGAGGTAAAGTAATTAATTCAAATAAATACATTTTTCTTCATAACAAACTTTTTCATAAATGCCTAAGTCTTTTCATTTGTGTGGTGTGGGAAGTCGGCTATTAATGGTAAGAAGTTAGAAGTTATAAAATTAGTGAAGTGTTGCAAAAATGAGCTTGCATTTGTTTGATGAATTGTCTAGATTGAAACCCCTTGAGATAATTGTTCCTTGCTTTCATATTCCTGAGATAGATTCCTAGTTCCTGATTCAAATCAATCAGAGCATGGCTACAAAATTTATGATATTTGATGGGATGAATGACATCACTTCTAATCAGCACAAAATCATGAACACCTCTCTAAGATTATTTTATATGTAGAGATTTTATAGGAGGATGAATTATAAAAGGATACATCCCATTATAGAGAATCTAAAAGAGAGTGGGTTAGTCAAAGCCACTGGCTTTTCGATTGCAATTCAAGCTCCAGAGCTGGTTCAAGAATGCATAGCCTGCTACAATCCAAAAACCAAGAAAATTATTTTTCCTAATGACATGGTGCTACTCTCTATTGACTGAGACTTCATCTAGAACTCCCTTCATATTCTAGAGCAAGCCGAATACGCAGAGATGACATACAGCCAGGTAGTTACTGAATATGGAGAAAAGAAGACTATGTGGAAGAAGGAGATAATGAAGACATGATTCTAGGAGTCAAGGAGCACCAAGGACATGTTTCCCAAAACACTATATGACATGAACGTAAAGCTAGAAATTGTAGATACCCTAGTATTGCTTCATAGGATCAGAGGTGAGAGTGATGCACTTAATTTTAATGAACACCATTTCTTCCTAGTTCAGGTATTTTCTCTCAACATAATTTCATTGATTGGGCTCACATGGTAAGTGAAAACCTCTTAAATGACCTAAATAGAGATAAGCATCAGAACAATTTCTATATGTCCTCGATTTTACTATATATCTTAGGAACAATTCAACTTTGGCTGGACTTCCTAGGCTAGAAGAATTCTTGTAAAATGTTAAGAGTTATGAGTTCTTCCCCTGTTTGCAATTACATAATAGTTATACTGAATATCTCAAAGTTAATGATGCATTCACAATGAGACTATATAGGGAGTTACAAGGTTTCCCAGAAAGGAGATTTTCTCTGGAAGCCATGGCATTTATCAGCCAATTTGGAGATTATTTTATCTAATTTGCAAATTTCTCACACATTCATCTTGCAGGATTCGATGATTTCCCTTTGAAGCTGCCCAGGTATCCTAATGACATGATCATGCTAGTTGAAGTGATGAGGCAAGTAGTCCAGGTGAACCTGATCTGTGTGGGCACCCAAAAGAAAGGCTATGATTTCCTAATGACTATTGGAGAATAACATTGTGCGTCCCGGTCTGATGCAAAGAATGTTTTGAAAGCATTCTCAAAGAAGTTTCAATTGGAAACATATGATGTTCTAAGGCTGTAGTATGATCCTGTGAGCTATGCCCATGATTAGTTATAAATGGATCACACTATTTATCACATTAATGATATAGAAGACTATTGGGTCAACTGCAAGGATGATCTAAAATGCAAAGATCGGTTCTATGCAAGATTAACTATTGAACAAATCAAAAGGTTCAAAGTTAAGATTGTAGTTGAAGGCATAAAAGATGATGGCCAACATATGTATGATGATACATACATAGGAAATATTAAGCCCCTTCCTATAATCTCTAAACCCATGCTAGATCAATCTATTGATGACTTGCAGACCTTGATGAGAGGGATCTACAAAAGGACAGAGCAGTCGATCGAATGGACGACGGGCAGAAGGAAGAGGTTAAAAAGGAAGCCTTTGTCTCAATAGACTCTTGCAAAAGTGACCGAGAGTACTCCTACATCATCTTCAATGGCTATCCCAACTATAGCCAAGGAGTTAGCTCAACCAGCAGGTGGAGGTGAGAATTTCCTGAAAAGATGATTCCATTAGACAAGACATGCGGAGATGGCTTGGCTCCTATCATTAGATCCATAGAAGAAGCAGTTTCTACAGACCTAGTCAAATCTATGGATGAGCCTATTAAAAGTGTAGAAACAAAGAAAATAGTTAAAGCTAGCACTTTGGGCACACAAGGTGACACCTCAATTCAAGATACTCCAAGGTGAGGGTCCCTTGTTAAAGTGGAAGTGGGTAAGGATAGTTCTAGCACTGCAGGCATAGAATCAGACGAGGAGGCTGGAAAGCAAAAAAAGGTTTCTCAATTCATTAAATTAGTTTATTCCTCTCCTACCTTAGTGAATATATTTTATTCTAGACCAAAATCTACTCCTCCGATCATCAGGAAGTTGTTCATAGAAGAATTGGTCTCTGCCACCAAAGTCACTAGCATGGAGTCTTGGATAGAGAACACTTTAGAGAACAAGAGGAAGAGGATAGAAGAAGGAGCTCCCAACAAGGATACTATTTCATGAGCCTTACAATCCAATTCCACTGTGAGTAAGGTGAAGAAAGAAAAGACATTGTCTACATTAGGCTAAGACCCATAAATATGGCACTTCACTATGGAGGTAGCGAAGCCCACAAAAGAAGGCAGGATTGAGGATTTGACCTCCTTTGATTTTGAACTACAGTCATTTGATATGGGATTGGCTCACCATGATACTAAGGTGCATTGGTGGACGTCTACTAATATTTTTATTGAAGAAGAGCTTGAGGAGCTCAAGACTGCTAAAGTCCAACTTAAAGCGAAATTCGCTGAACTAACTAACTTTGTCAAACAATTAGTTACCCTAGTTATGAGCATTCATAGTGCCCAAACCACTTTTGATACCAATGTTGTAGAGAATCAAGCTATCATAGCCAAGTTGAAAGAAGACATACACTTTGGGAAGATTGGTAAAAGATGGACCGAGAGGCTCAAATATGAAGGGATGGTAGTTATTGAGTAGCTGGGTGATACTCTCCTAAAGTTGGAGAAGGAGAGAAACAACATTGACAAGAATTTATAGACTCTCACATCAGAGAGAGTAAAGTTTCAGGAATGCATAGTAATGCTACATGTAGAAGTTAAAATGAAGACTAAGGAGGAAATATAGGCCAAGATCTTGTAGAAAGGAGATGAGCCTTTGATTGAATGGCTTCAAGGCATGGAATTTTAGATTGAGATGATCATCCAAGCCAAAGGAGGATTGCAACAGACAGATGTCAAAATCAAAGAGGAACAAAATAGAGATTTTAAACTCCTTCAGGGTCTTCATTTGAAGTCACATACAAGTGGTCAAGGAAAAGAAATGATTGGAGTGACCAACATGCAGAAATCCTTCTTAGATTATGTGGATAAGATGGTAGAATAGTCTTCCTCTCACTTGGATTAGGTGCTGGAACTCCAATAGTTGAGTGAATGCATGTATAAAGCCAGGGAAAATCTGAAAGATCGAGTGGATGTGGTTAAGAGCTTGGCCAAAGATCATTCCTGATGGCTCATCAGATATACCAATGTCCATATCAATAGTCATGAAGAGCTAATTCCAGTCATCATAACTATCACCACCTATAGGGAAAAAATAGATAAGGGGAAGTAAACAGAAGCATAAATATATTACCTCTTGTACTAAATTTTGATAGAGGTTGCAACGGATAAATTTTTTTTTATCATTTCAGGTTAGGGAAGTTGAACTATTTCTATTACCCTTTTTTGTAACAATCAAACTCTGAAAATCTATATCTACTATTTTGAAAATCAATTTAAAGGTCAGCTAAATTTTGGTGGGAAGAAATTCATTTTTATTGAGTCAAATTTTCTTATGTCTGAATGCCAATGTTTTAACTATTCCATTGCATTTATCTTTCTATCAATTTGAATGTTTCTTTAAATTGGATTTACATTTCAAGATTAAATCAAAGTTCTATATTATGATTTGATATGATTAATTGAAGGGAAATCTAGATGTCATCCAGAGATAATGAGAAATGTTCTCAAGAAAGATTGATTCATCTTCATTATGTTATCATCTATCTTTTATTTTAGTTTTTTCTTCTTCATTATCAGTTCCTGCATTACCAATTTTAGGATCTTATATGATTTATTAAGTCTTGCAATTTGGATAGATAGAATGCTAAATCTATTTGCCTAAACTAGTTCCTATCTAGGCCTAGTTTGGATTACCTCTTCTTTTCTCAGGTTAAGAAAAAACCCCCTTTAAATTAGGAAAGAAAAAAATTCATTGAAGATTAATCACTTAAGGGAGTTGTACCTTCAAATTTAGAGTTTAGTTATTTAGTTACATTTCCTAACTGTTGTATTCGATGGTTTCTTTAATATTTGGGTATTTTAGAGTTTAAGAGAAAAAGAACAATCTCTTTACCAACAAGTACCTTTAAGATATCTCATAATCCTTTTGATAGCCATCAAAGGATTCTCTCTAGTATTAGCTGAAAACCTTGCAACAATACCAACTGCTAATGCAATATCAGGTCTAGTGTGAACAACATATTGAAGTTTACCAATCATGGATATGTAGGTAGTCTGATTTACTTCATTTGAATCATCATCCTTAGACAACTTATGTCTAGTAGGCATAGGTTTTCCAACTAGTATGGAATCTTCCATTCCAAATTTATTCAATATCTCTTTGATATATTTAGACTAGGTAATTTAGATACCATCCTTCATTTGATAAACTTGTAAACCAACAAAGAATTTGATTTCACCAAACATAGACATCTCAAATTCCTTACTCATAGCTTCGGAGAATGCTTTGCATAAATCATCATAAGCAGTAAAAAATATATCATCAACAAATATATTTGCTAATAGTATTTTGGTCTGAGGTCCTTCTTTGATATACAAACTATTATTGTCATTAGTTCTCTAAAATACAATACTTACTAGGTAACTGTGAAATCTTTCATACCAGGGTCTAGGAGATTTTTTCAATCCATACAAGGCTTTGTGTTATTTGAAAACCATATTCCTTTTGTTAGGATCAAAAAAACCTTCAGGTTTCTCAATATAGACTTCTTCTTCAAGAATTCCATTCAAGAATGCAGATTTTACATCCATTTGATATACCTTGTATCCTTTGTGTGCAACATATGCCAGAAGAGTTCTGAATCCTTCAAGTCTTGCAACATGAGAAAAAGTTTATCCATAATAAATACCCTCTTCTTGAGCATATCCTTTACATACTAATCTTGCTTTGTTTCTGGAAACTTCACCTTTTTCATTCATCTTGTTCCTGAAAAACCGCTTAGTACCAATCACATTCTTGTCTTTTTGTCTAGGTTCAAGAGTCTAGGTTTTGTTCTTTTCTATCTTCTCAATCTCTTCATTGATGGCTTCTATCCAACTTTCATTATTCAATTCATCTTTAATAGATTGAGGTTAAATTTCACTAAGCAAACATGTACCTTTAATTTTGTTCCTTGTCATTACATCTTTTGTCTGGTCTCCAATTATTTGTTCAGGTGCATGATGCCTTCTACTGTATTTTGCAAGTACAAGTTCTTTCCTCTTTGATTCTAGACTTGATCCACTTGGTTCACCATGTTCAAAAGTTCTATTCTTCTCTTCCAACTAGTACTCAGGTTCCAGTGTCCAAGACTCGAGCTCCTCTATCTGAAACTTGGGTGCCTCTGTCTGTGACTCAGTTTCTTTAGTCTGAAACTCAGTTTCTCAGTTTGCAGACCGGGTTGTACAAGTTGCAAAAAGATTTGTGCTTATGAATTTAGTGGTTGACAGGGTTGCTGTCCAATCACCATTGCTTGTGTCTTAGGTATAGTATCAGGTTCATAGTACACAAAATTTCCATAGTCCTTAGGCTCTTTACTACTATGTTCTTCACTTCTCTTTGCAAACTCATCAATCTTTACATGTATACTTTCTATGAATTTATGAGTAGCAAGGTTCAAACATTTATATGCTTTGCTTTTGTAGGAGTAGCCTAGGAATATACCTTCTTCACCTTTCACATCAAATTTCCCATTTCTTGCTTCCTTCAATATGTAACATTTACTTCAAAATAATTGAAATAATGAACATTAGGTTTATAGCCATACCATAATTCAAAAGGTGTTTGCTTAATACCTTTCTTTAAATGAAGTCTATTCAATGTGTAAATTAAAGTTTTGATGGCCTCCTTCCAGTATTTTGTAGAAACATTATTTTCAATCATCAAGGTTCTTACACAATCCATAATGAACCCATTTCTTCTTTTTGCTATGCCATTTTGTTGTGGAGTACCTGGGGTAGATACTTGTCTCTTGATTCCTCTTTCACTGTAGAATTAATTGAACTAATTAGAAATGAATTCACCTCCTCTATCAAATCTTAATCATTTGAGTTTCTTTCCTGTTTCTTTCTCCACTCTTGAAAGGTACCACTTAAACTTCTGAAAATATTTGGATTTTTCTTTGAGAAACATAACAGTCATCATTTTGGAATGGTCATCAAAAAATAGAATGAAATACTTCTCCCTTGTATAACTTGTTGTTCTTATTGGTCCACATAAATTAGTATGCACTAACTCCAAGACTTCTTCTATATGGTAATTCTTTCTCTTGAAACTAGTCTTTCCCATCTTTCCAATTTGACATTGTTTTCATATTGCTAGTTCACATTTCTTCAAAATAGGAATACCTCGTACTCTTTTGTTCTTTCTTATGTTGAATAGGTTATCAAAGTTCACTTGACATAACCTTTTATGCCACAACCATCTTTCTTCTATTTGTGCAATAAAATATGAACTTTCATTGAGATAAAGATAAAATAGATTACCTTTTGTTTTCCTGCCAGTTCTAACTAGGTTTCCCTTACCATCCAGGAGCTTGGCCTTACCATTCATGAATTCTACCTTGAAACCAATGTTATTCAGCTGTGCCACACTTAGTATATTACACCTTAGTACTTGAACCCAATAAGCATTATCACATTTGATTCCTTGAGGTAAAGAAATACAACCTTTACCTTTCACATAGCAAGGTTCATCAATCCCAAAACTGACACTCCCATGATAATAGTGCTCAAGATGTTCAAATTTGGTTTATCACTAGTCATGTGATGAGAACAACCACTATCAATTATCCAAGTGTCATTCTTGCTAATATGAGAGTAAAGTGCATTCTTTTCATTATCTTCATTGTTCGACTCATCCTTAATAGCAATGTAAATCATTTCATCTTCATCTTCATCGCTATCAGAATCTTTAGCAATATAACAAGATTTCTTATCTTTATCATTGTACCTTTGTAACTCTTATAATTTTTTTTTCCTTTGTACTTGTTAAGATTTTTCTCATCTTGGTCTTCTTTGTTTGGAAACTTAGCAACAATGTGACCAACCTCATTACATGAAAACCAGATCGATGGTATTCTTCCTTTGTAATTTCCTTTGGCAGCTCTCTTTGCAAGTAATGCTTCCATGATTTCTAGATCTTCATCAATACTGTCACTGTCAATCTATTTTCCTTTCATCTTACTAAGGTTTAATTTAGATTTGAATGCAGACTCAAAATTGCTAGGATTAGGAGAGTGATCGTGAAAATTATCCAACGCAAAAGTTGTAAGTCTTCCAACCAATGCATCTAGAGTTATATCATTGCTGCACCTCATCTCTTGAATAGCTGAAACTCTAATAGAATAGATAGGAAGAAAAGTTCTTAATACCTTACTAACCACTATTTTGTCTTCAATTATTCTACCGGAAGCTCTGATGGCACTGACACTTTTCTTGATTCTCTCACTATATTTTGTAATGTTTTCTCCTTCTTTCATTTTCATATGATCAAACTAACCTCTAAGAATTTCTTATTTGGGTCTCTTTACATTGTCATCTCCTCCATGTATATCATGTAGTTTCTTCCACATATCATAGGCAGTAGGGCAGTCCTTCACTTCATCAAATTTGACATAGCTGAGTGAAGAAGAAATATCAATCATCATTATATTATGATTCTTCATGTCCATCATCTGATCCACAAACATAGGTCTCGGTGGTTCCACATACTTGTGATCTAGGAATTGAAAACTAGTGTCTCCAATAGTAGATAGATGTAGCCTCATCAAATATTTCCATGCAGTGAAGTTGTCTTTGTTAAGCTTGGGGATCTCCCTTCTATAAGACATCTCTGATCTTTAGCTTAGGCCTTGAAACCTCCCCTAAAAGCACAAACAGATCTGATACCAATTGTTGGAAATGAGTTGAGTAACTAAGAGGGGAGGGGTGAATCAATTACCACAAAAACAAATCCAAGTCCCTTAGATGTCTTAAACAAAATTTTCACTATTGCCCAGTTAACACAGATATTCTACTGTCACTTGGTTAACATAGAAAATATTAAGATATTAAATGTGATTATTCTTTATTAATTAATTATAGAAACATAACCATAAAGAAAATAACATGTACATAGATAAGACCAAGATTTAACATGGAAACCCAATATGGGAAAAACCACCAATTGAAACTAGTTACTATTTTTCACATATGGGAAAAACCACCAATTGCAACTAGTTACTATTTTTCACTCTTCTAAAGTGAGCCCTATTAGGATCCAACCCTGTTAAAGGTTATTGTTATCCAATTTTTCATGACTATTCAAATTTTGACAGGTGGGGTTAAATGAGGCTCCCACAAGGGTAGAGCCCAGCCTGTGCCAAAGCTTTGGTAATTTTTCTGGTCCCTGCTGTGTATTGGATATCCTTTTCAGTCTTTCTGTTCACTTCGTTCCATGCAATTTATCTCTACTCTGAGAAAACCCTTAAAATTTGGAAAAGGGATGATTGTTATAATTTGATAAAAGTGACCATTGTAGTAAAAACCCCTAGCTATCTTATGTTTTGTTATTACCTTTTTTGGTCACTTAAAATGATGAGTTTCCCATATTCCTTTTACCTCATTTGTCAGTCATGGTATTGATTCATATTCTATGTTTACTCTTTCTCTTCACGCGATTAAGCGACTAAGGCCTCAGTCGGGTTATCGCTTGTCTAAACCTTGAGTTGGCAAATCTTCATGAGATCCTATGACCCTTTATACTTCCTAAACCATGGTAAAATCTCTAGCCTATGATAGGTTAGTGCTTCCCCTTTGGTGACCAAGTCCCAATACAAATTACTGTTTACTCTGAATATCATGAGATTAAAGGAGGGCCATTGGATGAAGGAATGAAAGAATTGATGATAGTCGGGTGATTGTCAAAAGGTCAAAAATATCTCCTGATTACGCGACTAAAGGGATAGTCGTGTAGTCTCTTAATTCAAAATTAAAAGATGTCTGATGTGGCAGTACAATTGGCGCATTGTTAGGGGTGATCAAGCAAACAAAAGCTAGTGCAAGACTGACAAGTGGCTGCATGGACCCGAGCCTTCATGGTCAGTCGGGGGATCACCAGTCAAGGTGCGAATATGCCAAAATGTTCATGCGATAAGGAGATTGCCTTAGTTTCTAGGTCTCGAAGATGAAGGGTATATTCCATAATGTTCTGGAGATCTAGCGACATTCATTTGATCAAATCCAAAATCTACGATAGTCATGGGGTCGCTTAATCTAAGCTACGGTTAATAAAACTTGGGAGACCTGGCAACTTAAAAAGGAAAGATAACTATGATCAGCTGGCGGTTAAGATTAACAACATGGGCTAGATAGGTCAAAGACAAGAAAAGGATGGTGCCACATGACCATTTTTTATATTTTAAATTCAAAAAATATCTTTGTAGATCAGATTAAAATAGTAATGGAAACCGACTGGCAGAGGTTAGATGGATAAGCGGCGACCTTTCAGAAGAAGTCAGTTTTTTTAAAGGGGCAATCTAATTTCTAGAAAAATTCTCTGCAAAATAGTAAAGGCCAGATTGACCCAAATGGGGGTTCCTAATCAGATTTCATTACATGTATTTTGACTGGTCTTCTTTCATATCTGATTCACCGACCTTTCTCATGGATTTTCATTATAACAAAGCTACTTTTAAAAGATGTATCTGATCTTTGATAGATATCTCAGAGTTTCTTCTGATAGATGGGATAGTGTTAGGGTTTCCTAAATTATTCTATTGCAATCAATTATAACCCTAACCATTTTTGGGACTCCAATCCTGCATGCTGGGGAGTATATATATTTGTTTTGGGAGCTTTTAGAGCTTAGAGTTTTCCTTAGAAGTTATCTGTGGCATTTTTCCTGCCCTCTAACTTTTACAGTCTATAAGTTTTCATTGATATTCAGATATTGCAAAAGCTTTTTGTGACATTTTATCTATCCCTGGGGTTTCTTTTCTAGATTTCTCTTACTCAATTAGAATATATTGAATGATTTTCAGAGAAATATTGGAGTTCCTAAGCCCTCTTTCTTTCTGTAATTTTGTGTACTATTGTGGATGATTTGATTTAGATGAGTTTGTGGATATTCTTCAGTCCAATGTCATTTTGTCTCATTCTTGTGTCCGATTGTAGAAGTGGATGTTTGTTTGCAGGCCATGGTCCATGTCTACTTATAGTGAATACGCTATTGTTTGTGAAATTACTTCTTTCCCTAAATAGCCTCTATTTATCTTAGACCTCTCTATGAAATACTTATGCAAGCCTATCTAGAAAGTTGTGTTCTATTAGATCAAAGGTTTCATGCTGAGATTACTTACTATGTTGTGATTCAAGTTACCTTCGGTGTATCACCTAGTAGGATAATTTTTTTGTAGTTATTTCCCTTTCATGAATTCCTTCCATCCCTTTCCCTTCAAGAATTTATTTTTATGTTAGGAAGAAAATTTGGGTGACATATCAAGAGGAACCAGTCTAGAATCTTGAGGTCTTGTCTCGGTTAGCAAAAGGTCCCACAACCCTTAGACAATTCCCATGTTACACTAGATTACCAAGACTATGAGAGCTTGGGTAAGGGTACAAATCTAGGTGTGTAATATTTTTGGCATGCCCGGTGGGACTCCATAAATAATTTTATCTTGAAAGTCATGCTATCATTGATATGATGATGACATGATTTGGGCCTAGAAGAGGTCATTCTGCTGCATATTTGGCAACTCTAAAGGTCTACTGGTTTCAAACATCAAAGTACTGGTATATTCCAAGTTTTTACATATTTTAAAATTTCCAGCTAACTAAATGAGTAGACATGTCAAGTTACTATGGACAAGTAGGTTACTCTCCTTATTATGATAATAGTTTTTGGTGGGCTAGTCTCAGCCATACCAAATCCCTCCAAGGCCTACCTTTACCCCAAGCTTCCATACTATACAAGTCCACCAATATATCCAACATGCCCCAAATGACTATGCTCTTGTGAAAGATTATTAGAAAGCCCTCCAAAGAGAAGGCCCATGGGCATTAAAGGCACAAAAAGAGATGCTAATGCATAGGGATTTGGCTCACCTTTCTTACCTCCCACCCGCCCTTTCTCATCCCAATTGGTAGCAGACTCAAACCTCAGATTTTATAAGAGAACAAGAAAAGATAAATGCTAAAGTGCTTGACATGATCAAGTAAATATCTGAGATAGAGAATTTGCATCAAGATATGGAAAATCAGGCCTATGAGAAGAAAGATATGGAAACTCAAGGCTACCTTCAAGGTTCAACCCCCTACCTTAAAGTAATAACCTTACAAGCATATATATCTCTGAGATTGGGATGCTTCAAGGGAGGCAATTTGAAGAGGACCTCAATCACCAAGCTGAAATTATTTAAGCAAAGTTGAAAGCTCAAATTGCTGAAACAGAAGCTCTTAGCTCTAAGATTCCAAGTTGGAGGTATCATTTCCTCCCATAGCCTATGCATGAGGAACCTGAAAGGCATCCATTTCCAAGGTTCAAGGATCTTCTTGAAGCACAAAAGCCAACAAAGCACTTGTAGCTTCCTTTGGAACATCAGTAGCCTCAAGAAGTGGTTGCAACAAGGGTGGCCGCAAAGGAGCAACACCAAGGTGGTGTAGGCTTTGACTTACCAAGACTTAGGGAAGATATGCCTTCTATGTATTTCCTTAAGCCCCTTCAACTACATATTCCAAGTTTCAAGGCAAAGGCTTCTACCTAAGAACCTATGATTGAAAATCAGTCCATTAATCTACAAGGGCAGTTTGTCCAAGGAAATGATTCATCCTGAGAGGCCTCTATTGTCTCTTAGGGTGATGAACCTCTATGGAAATGGCCATCTCTACCTTTTGGTTGTCAAATTCTAAACCTTTGCAAGGGTACTAGCTTAGTATCCAGATAGGAGCTTGTGATAGATGAGCTTCCTTATGATGATGCAGAAGAGATAAGGTCAGAGACTTCAGAGCTCAGTGAGGACTGTGACAAGCTTGGAAAAAAAGCTAAGAAGGAAGAGATGAATATTCAAGCTGATATCTTGGTGAACCTATTTGAGGGGCTACCCGTCTTTTTTGATGAGAAAGTACAGACTATGTCATTTCATATGACAAAAAATCAGTCGGGGAAAAAGGTGCAACATCAGCAGATGGTGGATATCAAAGAAGATGATATGACCTTGGTGGATGAGCTAGCTAATTTCATTGAGCAGGATGATGAAGTTATTGCCATAACTACCCCTGGAAATTTCTAGCAGTAAGAGGAGAACATTGACAAAGGTTCTGATGAGCATGATTTTTTAGATATCATAGGGATTTTTTGTGAAGGGCTGGATGATGAACCCCTATTCCTTGAAGTGGGAGCTTAGATTTGTGTGCCTGTTGCAGAAGATCCATTTTTGGATAACTCTCTTTCAAGGAATCTGCCACCTAAGCAAAATTTTGAGCCATTTTCAAATCTTCAGGATCTTGATAGCTTTGATGATCTTTTGGCCAGTTTGGAGGAAGAAGATGACAAATTTTTCACCATTAAGGAGGAGATGACATGGCTTTCCATAGTGAAAGAGGACAACCATGATGAAAAGGAAGATGCCAACAAGAAGGCTTCCACCTTAAAAATCTCAAGGGGCTTCCCTATCAGATACCTAGCCCAAATGGAGTTTGCTGAGGTACCTTCGCATGATCAGATTGAGGTAAGTGAATCTGATCTCATTTTTGTAGAGGCAACTCATCAATGTTTGACAAGTCTATACATGCCTCATATACTTGTAATTGTCCTTATGCATGTACTACAAAATGTTTTTATTAGAAAAGGTAGCTACTTTAACAATCTAGTGAATGGTTTTGTTTAAACAAGTTTGTTTCACTGGTTAGGTTATAGTAGATTAGATTTCCTGCTTTCTTTCAAAGCTTTCTAGTCTAATTCCCAACTTTTCAAGAAGTTCCTATACACATAAGTTTTTCTTTAGATCAGTTTCTCTGTCAAAGGAAGTTTTTGTTCACAGAAATGACTCCATGCCCAATGGAACATTTCAGAGACCACTGGTTCTCAATGTATAGCAGGAAGACATCTCACATAAATCACCAAAATGTTATCCAATTTTTCATGACTATTCAAATTTGGATAGGTGGGGTTAAATGAGGCTCCCACAAGGGTAGAGCACAACCTGTGCCAAATATTTGGTAATTGTTTTGGTCCCTATTGTGTATTGGATATCCTTTTTAGTCTTGTTGTTCACTTCATTCCATGCAATTTGTGTCTACTCTAAGAAAACCCATAAAATTTGGAAAAGGGAAGACTGTTATAATTTGAGAAAATTGACCATTGTAGTAAAAACCCCTAGCTATCTTATGTTTTTTCATTACCTTTTTCGGTCACTTAAAATGCTGAGTTTCCCATGTTCCTTTTACCTCATTGGTCAGTCATGGTATCACTTCATATTCTATGTTTACTCTTTCTCTTCACACGATTAAGTGACTAAGGCTTCAGTCGGGTTATCGCTTGTCTAAACCTTGAGTTGGCAAATCTCCATGAGATCCCATGACCCTTTATACTTCCTTAACCATGGTAAAATTTTTAGTTTATGATAGGTTAGTGCTTCCCCTTTGGTCACCAAGTCTCAATACAAATTAGGGTTTACCCTGAATATCATAAGATTAAAGGAGGGCCATCGGATGAAGGAATGAAAGAATTGATGATAGTTGGGTGATCGTCAAAAGGTCAAAAATATCTCCTGATTACATGACTGAAGGGATAGTCACGTAGTCTCTTAATTCAAAAATAAAAGATGGATGATGTGGCAATATGGTTGGTGCATTGTCAGGGGTGATCAAGAAAATAGAAGCCAATGCAAGACTGACAAGTGGCAGCATGGACCTGAGCCTTCATGATCATTCGGGGGATCGCCAGTCAAGGTGCGAATATGCAAAAATGTTCATGTGATAAGGAGATTTCCTTAGTTGCTAGGTCTTGAAGATGAAGGGTATATTCCATAATTTTCTGGAGATCTAGCGACCGCCGTTTGATTAAAGCCAGAATCTAGGACAGCCACGGGGTTGATTAATCTAAGCTACGGTTAATAAAACTCAGGAGACCTGGTGACTAAAAAGGGAAAGATAACTACGGTCAGTTGGCGGTTAATGTTAACAACACGGGCTAGATAGGTCAAAGACAAGAAAAGGATGGTGCCACTTGTTAGAATGAATTTAGAATAAATGAGAGCGGAGGGGTGAATAAGTTATCCTCAGGTTTAGATGTAGAAAATAAATTTTTTTTGGTATTTCAGATCTACTCAGCAGCAGTAGCATAAGTCAACAACTTTAATCATGTAGTTTACTATCAATTGAAATAAGCTTGTAGAAACATAACAGTAAAGCAAACCATAAGCATTCACACAAGTTGACACAAGTATTTAACATGGAAACCCAATATGGGAAAAACCACTAGTAACATGCTACCAAGTTTTCACTCTTCTGAA
>MU224526.1:1453188-1473258 GCA_018584345.1 Thuja plicata | reverse complement strand
AGAGGACTTAGAACATTCCACCTGAATGTCACCTTGTTAGAGGATTTATACAAATGACTATTAGGTCAACCTTGTTAAAGGATTTAACTGATACAATGGTTAGAAAGTAATCAATAGTTGTGATCTGGTACATACAACTTACTTTGCAAATTCAGATCAAATTACAACTCTGATGTTAACTTACTAGATAGCCTGCATTGTCATTTCAACCTTCTGATCTGCTTGAAAATCTCTCAAGCAATCACACATGCAACTCTCTGTTTTAGTATTCAGCCTTCTCTATTAGATCATGCCAACCAATAAATCAACAATGTAATCCTCTTGCATACACATCCACTTATCCACATATAATGAATAACCCCTTGAGGTTATCATATACCTCTTTGTTTAGGTTAGATAAATCTTTGCCACTTAAACAAGATCATAGATCTTAGGTTAGGTCAGATACAACGGATCATTCCATCTTTGCATTAAATTTACTTCTCCAAAGTAGTCTCTAATTAAATCTTTAAACCATGCATTAATTATGGTTACCCATACATTAAATGTCATGGATCAATCTTTAATTAACATTACATATCCCAATAAAATTATCTAAGTTAGCCAGAGATCTCAAATCTCATCATTAATCCAATTACTGTAAGTTGGTCAACATCACTATTTTCACTCGGTAATTTCATGGGTGCTCAGCATTGAACAAATTTTCTCATCATGAACAACTTTTCTCATCACAAGAAAATTTTCTCGGCACAAGAAACTTTTCTTGGCACAAGCCAAAACTTGCTCGACACAGAACAACCAGAAAAACTGTCTTTGAAAGATAAACAACTAATTACTTTGCCAGAGTGCCAACTGATCAAGTACCCTTTTATTTTCCTTAACTCAACCATTCTCTTGGTCTTCTTATTAAATCTTCTCCATCAACAATAGATATGGTACTCAAATAGATAACAATAGTCTCACCAGTCAAGGTTTAACAGCAATAACAAAATAACAGCAATAACAAAATAACAATTGCTTACATTGTCACTTTCCAACACACATGACCATTTTTTATATTTTAAATTCAAAAAATATCTTTGCAGATTGGATTCAAACAGTAATGGTAGCCAAATGGAAAAGGTTAGATGGATAAGGAGTGACCTTTCAGAGGAAGTCAGTTTTTTCAAAGGGGCAATATAATTTTTGGAAAATAGTAAAGGCTAGATTGACCCAAACAGGGGTTCCTAATCAGATTTCATTACATGTATTTTGACTGGTCTTCTTTCATATCAGATTCACCAACCTTTCTCAGAGATTTTCATTATAATGAAGCTACTTTTCAAAGATGTATATGATCTTTGATAGATATCTCAGAGTTTCTTCTGACAGATGGGACAGTGTTAGGGTTTCCAAAATTATTCTATTGCAATCAATTGTAACCCTAACCATTTTTTGGACTCCAAGCCTGCGTGCTGGGGAGTATATATATTAGTTTTGGGAGATTTTAGAGCTCAGAGTTTTCCTTACTTAGAAGTTATCCATGGCATTTTTCCTTCCCTCTGACTTTTATAGTTTGTAATCTTTCATTGATATTTAGATATTTCAAAAGCTTTTTGTGACATTTTATGTATCCCTGGGCTTTCTTGTCTGAATTTCTCTTACTAAATTAGAATATATTTAATGATTTTTAGAGAAATATTGGAGTTCCTGAGCCCTCTTTCTTTCTGTAATTTTGTGTATTATTATGGATGACTTGATTTAGATGAGTTTGTGGATTTTCTTCAGTCCCATGTCATTTTGTCTCATTCATATGCCCGATTGCAAAAGTGGATGTTTGTTTGCAGGTCATGGTCTGTGTCTACTTATAGTAATACACTATTATTTGTGAAATTACTTCTTTCCCTGAATAACCTCTGTTTATCTTAGACCTCTCTATGAAATACTTATGCAAGCCTATCTAGAAAGTTGTGTTCTATTAGATCCAAGGTTTCATGCTAAGATTACTTAATGTGTTGTGATTCAAGTTATCTTCGGTGTATCACCTAGTAGGATAGTTTTCTTTCATTTATTTCCCTTTCATGCATTCCTTCTATCTCTTTCCCTTCAATAATTTATTTTTATGTTAGGAAGAAAATTTGGGTGACATATCAAGAGGAACCAGCCTAGAATCTGGAGGTCTTGTCTCAGTTAGAAAAGGGTCCCACAACCTTGAGACAATTCCCATGTTACACTAGATTACCAAGACTATGAGAGCTTGGGTAAGGGTGCAAATCTAGGTGTCTAACAATTATAATTACACACTGTTAGGTATGACCCTATTAGAGGATTTGATCACCCTATAAGGAGTTGCCTTGTTAGAGGTCTTTAAACACTTCAATGTAGAAATGTCACCTTGTGAGAGGATTTACAAAAGAATGTTAAGTCTACTATGTGAAGAGATTTTGGATCACTGTTACAATTGTTAGAGAGTAACAATCGATTGACCTGTTTGTTAAAGAAACTTTCTTTGCTGATTCAAATCTCTGCTTTGGCTTTATAAGACTTGATCCTCACTTATTGGATATTATGTTGTAGCTCTATATGTTCTATTCTCAATCATAATCCTATCTAATTTTTCCTCCACACTTCATGTCATAAACACACACACCTCACACTCATAAAATCTAAACTTGACCTTATATATATATATATGATAAGCCTTGTCAAGTCAGCCCAATAACCTTTCAAATAATCAATGAAACTTAAGTTTTTCACCTGCATATAACCAATTAACCATAAAATATAAACAGTTGTTAGTTGAGTATCACTAAAAGAATAACTCAGTTAATACATAAATCCTTCAATACCTGACCAAAATTGTAATGCCTGAGTGAACTCGGTTTGAACTAAAAATCACTTTGGTCTTCTTCAATGCCTAAGAGAGCTTGGCATACATTGATTGTGCTCAGATAGGATTATACATTTGTTTAAACATCACTATATTTGTGTAAACATCAATGACGATACACAATTGAATAATTGTCATCAACAATAATGTCAATGTTGGACAAATATTTTGGATATAATCAAATCACTGTACCAAAAGAGGATCAACACAAGACGACTTTTATAACACCATGGGGTACTTTTGCATACAATTAAATGCCATTTGGCTTGATTAATCCCAGTGCCACATTTCAAAGGGCGATGAACTCCTCCTTCGGGGATTTGGGAAAAAAAATCATTGTAATCTATTTAGATGACTTGACTGTCTATTCAAAAAGAAGGAATCACTATTTAAAAGATCTGGAGACATATCTACGGAGGTGTAGAAGTCATGGTATATCTCTAAATCTAAAAAATTCCAATTTATTTTTTGAAGAAGGTAAGTGGTTAGGGCATATTATTTCAAAAGGAGTCAAAATTGATCTTGATAGGGTTAAAGCAATCTAGCAACTTAATTTACCCTCTAATAGGAGTGGATTGAAGTTTTTCTTTGGCCAAGTGAACTTTTTAAGAGCTTTCATGTCAGAGTTTTCATAGACCACTAGGCACATGGTAGATATGATGAGTGAGAAACACCCTTTTAAGTGGAATGAGGAAGGACAAAAGGCTTTCAATGACATTAAAGCTGTAATATCCCAAGCCCCTGTGTTGATAAGCCCAGATTTTAAAAAGGAATTTGTGATTTACTGTTATGCATCAGAGCATACTCTGTCCAACATTTTGACACAAAAGGATGACAAGGGATAGGAGGCACCCATTACTTTCATGAGCAGGTCATTGAAGAAACATGAGCTCAAATATTTTTAAATTGAAAAGAATTCCTTCGCAGTAGTAAAAGAAGTGAAACAATTCAGGTACTACATTTTGCACTCGCATTCCACTATATACATTCTGGAGACAACAGTAAAAAGTGTTTTGACACAAAAGGAGATAGGAATGAATAATAGAGCTGTATGGGTAGCTAAAATTAAAGAATACAACCTAACTATTAAGCTGAAAAATCTGGTAAGAGGATAAGGCTTGTGTATGTTAATAGGAGAAAATGGAAAGTCATCAGTAGAAGAAGTAGATGAAGCTCCTATGGTCTTTTTTGTAAGTTTGACTGATCCTTGCTTTTTAGATGTGACATACTTTCTTACATATCGTCAATGTCCTAAACACTTGAGTCCCCAAGAAAGGAATTATCTGAAGCTAAAGTCATCTAAGTATGTTATCTCTCAGGATGTGTTGTATAAAAGAGGAGTTAATTCCCCAAAAGTCTAGATTTGGGCTAAGCTACGGTTTCATGTGTACAACTCGTTGTCTGCGCTTTTCTTCTAAAATTTCCACTTTTCATACCGCATTCATTGTGGGAGTCCTCATTAGGGTTAGTTTATAATGGCTCCTACCAACTTTGGCCCAACAGTTGATGCTGGTGCTCAAGTTGCTACTATAGAAAGTCATGGTGCCCCCTTTGAACAAGTGACTGCTCAAATTTGTCCTGAAGGTCTTCCACGAGGTAACCCTGATATTGTTCTTAACATGCAAGAATTTGATGTTGCTTGTGATTGGTTAGAGAAACATACCTTAATAGGGTATTTTATGGGCCCTACTCCTCCTAATAATATTATTAAAGATTGGGTCAACAAGAGTTGGACCCCTCATGGGGTCCAACTTGAAGGTGTTCAATACCTTCCTAAAGGTTTTTTCCTATTTCATTTTTCCAACCCTTCCCAAGCGGAGGCGGTATTTAGCCATGGCCCTTGGACCATTAGGTCTTGTTTACTTGTGTTTTAGAGGTGGTCTGAAGACTTCATAGTCTTGGATGAAAAGAAAATTAGGTTTCCTGCTTGGGTTGAATTTCCTGGTCTCCCATTGCCATGTTGGCCATTTATTGAGTCCATTGCCAAAACCCTTGGAGAAGTTGTTACCATGGAGTATGATAAGTTTTTCAATGCTCAAGCATAGAACCATGTTTTCATTGAGGTGGACCTTTGCGAGGACCTCAAAGACTCTATTGAGATATAGGTCAGCTCACACACCTTCTCTCAGAAGGTGCTTTATTTGAACCTACCGAACACTTGCTATAGGTGTCAATCGATGAAACTTAAGATAAAGGATTTCCCTTTGACTGTTCCTCGGGTCAAGCCGCAACCAAAGGAAGTGCCTGTTAAAAATTTAGAGACTGGAAAAAAGAAAGATTGGACCATAGGAGTGAAAAAATAAAAGGCCTCTTCAGCTCCCAAGAAGGTGACCGCCGGTTCCACTTCTGCTCCTCAGCCGAATCCCCCAGCAGATGAAAACATTCCGACCGCCGAAGCACTGCCGGTCATTCCTCAAATTTCAAACCCCACTTCTCAGGGGAAATCTCTAGTTGCATGGTCTACCAACCTAGGGGTGGTGCGCACTCTGCATACTGTGTCATCAGTTGTTTCTTTCTAGACATTGCATTGGTCTTGCAGCCCGGATGGTCATACAGAAGACCCAGAGGAAAAGTAGAGGTATGTCTCCCCTAGAGAATTACCCTCTAGCTTTGGCTCCATTCCAACTTTCTTATAGAATAGTTTCTCCTCTCTTGAGGATGAGGAAGATATGTAAGAGTTTTCATGGATAGTTTATCTTGGAATGTGTGAGGTCTGACTAACCTCTCTAGAAATTACTATATTTGGGATACTCATTGTAGACTTCAGAGTCTGGATGTTTTGTGTCTACAGGAAGTTAAAATCTCTAGATTTTTTCTTACTTCTGCCTGTCATTTCATATTTTCGAATGACATTATGTTTTCTTCTTAGCATGAAGCTGGTAAAGGTGGTGTCATTAATTTTCTATCACCTTAGCTTTAATCTGCTATTATTACACATGGCTCTGATCCTATGTAGAGATAAACTTGGATTTTGTTGTCCTTCAACAATCATTCCTTTGGCATAATTAGTATTTATGCTCCCAATGATGTTGTGGACAAATCTCAACTTTGGTGTTAGTTGGCGAATCATTTGCCTCCAACAACTTGGGTGATGTGTGGGGACTTTAATATGGTTGAGCTGACCTCTGACAAGGAAGGGATTTTTCCTTTTTTCTGGACAGTTGGTGATTGGGAAGCGTGGTACTATATGCGTAATAAATTGGTCCTTTTTGATAACCACATATTTAAGAGGCTTGATCATGGTATGATAACTGCTCAATCTTTTTTCTCTTTTTCTAAAGATCGGGAGTTACCTGTCATTCCCTTGATAGATGTGACCTTATCAAATCATTACCCAATCTTTTTTGGCATCATGTGGTAGTCTTCTGCTTGAAGGGCTGTTAGAACAAAATTTTTTATTAACATGTCTATGTTGAATCATGCTTCTACCGTTTCTCACATTCTTCAAGTCTGGAATTTAGAGCCTCGACCCCACAACCATTTTGGGTGGATTCCTTGGTGGAATGATGCCACCACCTATATGGCTAGATTTCTTTGCATCTATGGCCTCTAGTTGGCTATGTACAAGAAGTGGTCATATGAAGCTACCACTAAAGCCCTCCAAAGTGCTTTTGATGCTCTTACTTTGAATCCCTTTGATTCTAAGCTTCAGCTTAAACTTTCCCAGCTCCGCCATGAGAAGCAAATTGTAGACAACTATGTTTCTTGGGGAAATCAAATCAAATATTTCCTCCACTGGATGGAGGTGGGAGATAAAGCTTCTAAAGAGTTCTTTCACACTCTCAGAGCTTGTCACACTTCTATTGGGATAAAAAATATCAAACAAGGTCATGAAACTCTCTCAGAAGTTCTTGATATTCTTTGAGCCTTTGTTCAACACTATGAAAATGTGTTTACTTCACAAGGAAACTCAATTGATCAAGAAGTATATCTTAGGGTGTGTATTTCTATTACTCCAAACCACATGGTGGTTGAGCAGCATGTCATCTGTGAGAAACTTCTCACCATTAGTGATTTAAAAGAGGCTTCCTTTTCTGTGGCAGATGATAAATCCATTGGATGCGATGGCTTCCCTTATGAGTTTTACAACCATTTGTGGGATGCTATTGGTCCTGACATGCATAAAGTGTATCTTGAAGCCTACCATAACAAAAGTATGGGTGCTATTATTAATAAAGGAAATATCAAATTCATACCCAAAGCTGGTGACCCAGAAGATATCTGTAACTGGATACCTGTCACCTTGTTGAATGTTTCTACAAAATCATTGCTAAAGCTTTGGCTCTTAAGATTAGACACCTCCTTCCACTGATTGTCTGCCCTGAGTAGACTGGTTTCATTAAATCTAGATATATCCTTGACAACATTATTGCTGTTTGGGAGGGAATGGAATGGGCTCATCAATCCAAATAGTAGACTTTGTTTCTCAAAATTTATTTTTCCAAAGCTTATGATCACATTGAATGACCTTTAATTCTTGCCATGTTGCAAGCTATTGGTTTTGGTCCCAATTTTTTGCACTCCATTGAGATTATTTTTGGTGATGCCTCTACGTGCATAACTATCAACGACTCACAGTCTAACACCTTTGGGCTTTTTAGGTCCATTTTCCAGGGTTTCCCTTTGGCTCTTGCATTATACATGCTTGCTGCTGAGGGTTTTGGTTACCTATTCGCCAACTTTGTTTCCTCTAGATTAGTTCAAGGCATCTCTCTTCCAAATTCCTCCTCCCATCTCTTTAGTGGTCATTTTGTAGATGATTCATTTCTGACTCTCCTTGAGGATAAGGAAAATATTACTAATACCTTGCAGTGTTTGGAGACTTTTTGTTAGGCCCCTGGGTCTGCTATTCAATGGTATAAGACTCTCTGCTATAGACTATATTTTCTACCAACCCATCCTTGGCTGGCTAATTTTGACTGTAAATGGGTTCAACATGGGGAGGTTTTCCACTTTTTGGGCATCCCCTTCACCTTTCAAGGCTCTTCTATGGATTTATGGAATTTAGTGACTGCTAAAATTCAAAAAAAACTTCCGTACTTGATTACTAAACCCCTCTATCTTGTGGGGAAATTCCAAATTTGTTCTAAGGTTTTGACTGCTATCCATGTTTACTATTCTTCTTGTTGGGCTCCTTCTAAAGCCTCCTACCTTAAGCTAGAGCACCTCCTTAGATATTTCCTTTGGGCTTTGGGAGCTGACGACCATTGGTTTCATAGAGTTTCTTTGGATTACTATTGTATTCCCAGAGAGTCTGATGGCCTTAGTCTTCTCTCCACTCAGAAGAAAGGGCTTTCTCTTTGTGCTAAATAAATTAGTCATGCTCTCTCAGGTGATGAATCTTGGAAAATTCTTGTCAGGCATTGTATTTCTTTAGGTTATCCTGTTCACAAACCTGCTTGGAAGGGAATTAGTCTTCAAATCCTCTTTATTATGCGGGAGCCTATGCACATTTAGGGTACCTTTCTGATCAAAATAATATTGAAAGCTTGGGAAGCTATCAAACCTTGGCTCTGCTGGGATGGTGATGAATTTCATGATGGGATTTATTTGAATCAATAGAACCTCTAGTGGTCTCCGTTGTTCTCCATTCAAGGTATTCCTCTGGCTAGAACTCAAGGTGGTAGTGCTCTACATTTTTTAAAATGTGGTATCAAAACACCTAAGGACCTCTTTTCCAGAGTCACCATGAGCCTTTTCTCATGGGAGAATATGCAGGCCCAGTTTCATCTTTCTCATCTAGATCATTTTACTTATGATATGTTGTTTTTGGCCATTCTAGATCATTTGCTTCATAAGCTCAGAGTTCATTCTATCCATCCCCGGTAGAAAGACTGGAAGTGGTACCCCTCCACTCCCTTCAACAATTACAAGCCTAAGATGGATTACAAATGGTTGTCTCCTCATCTTCCCATGGTGGACACTCAACTAGAGATGACATTTGCACTCCTCTCCTCATCACTAGAGCTCCTGTTTATAGATTATTTGGTCTGCTATCATAGAAGCCAAGATGGATATATTTTCTTGGTGTTTACTCTTTCAAGGGCTTCCTTTGGGCCCTTAGGTCAAGCATATGGGTGTTCCTGATACTCGGTGTCCCTTTTGTGGGAACCCAAAGTTTTTTTGCACATCTTCTTGTTCTGTAGAAGAGTTCAATAGTATTGGGAGTGGATTCATGATTTTTTTAAACCATTCCGACTTGAACCCTTCTCCTAGCATATGATTGTCTTGGGAGACTCTTTGAGAATTCCTTCCAAGTTTACCTAGATTTGGCATACTTTCAAGATGGATATTTTGTTCACTTTATGGAAAGATAGGAATGTTGTTCTTTTCACTCACATTTTTCTTGATATTAATATTAATCTATATAATAAATCTTGTATATGTAACAATGTTATGATGAAGATTCTAGTGCAAGCTAACAAAGTTGCGTTGTAGGTGGACCACCTTCAGGAGCTGATCAATCATTGGGACAGTTCTCCCTGTATGGTTGCCCACGTCCCAAATTTAGTTTCTGCAGATGGTACTCTATCTAGAGGTCATCACCATGGCCACAACTCTTTGGATCTCCACTCCCGCACTCCATGGTCATAGGTTCCCCACTACCACTCTCCCAAAGGTGTCAATAATGCCTGGCAGTGTCACTTTGCTTCTCTCCCTCGCCACTCCTTTGACTGGTCTCCAGCTCCAGTTAGTTTGTCCCCTCTTGATGCTCCTGCTATTCATGGTGGCCCCTCTTGGCCTCCTACCACTTCCTCCAAGTGGTCCTTCCCCCACCTAGATTTGGCTATTTCGCCACCTCGGTCAGAGGAGAAAGAAAAAGAAAAAGATACAAATGATACTGCTGATGGATGGCTAGTTTCTAACCCTCCATTCAATCCCAGGGATACTTGGGGTTCTGATGACAGAGATCCTCCTCCTTCGGCTGGCACTACTCTTGCAACCTGAAGGCTTTATGGTTTTTTCGATGAATAGTTTCTAGTTTCTTCTTCTAGATGTTTCTGTGTGAACTCTTACAGGGTGATTCGTATATCCCCTGGCCCCTTTTTTGTGAATATGTAAGTTTGATATTATTTTAATGGAAAGGCATTATTCATTAAAAAAAAGAGGAGTTGATGGAACTTTCCTCAGATGTGTTGATGCTGAACAACATAGAGAGTTATTAAGAGCATTCCAGGATGAAGCTTGTGGTGGGAATTTTTCCTCCACCATCACAGCCTTAAAAATCCTTTGGAACCATTTCTATTGGCCTGGGATGCTGAAAGATGCATATCACTATGTCAAAAATTGTGAGAAGTGCAAAATATTTGCAGGATGTCTGCAACTGGCAGCCCTACCCCTCAAACCAATTGTGTTAGATGAACATTTCAAGATATGAGGGATATATTTTGTAGGTCCTCTGAATCTACCATCCAGTGCAGGGCATGTGTATATCCTGACAACTACCAACTATTTTACAAAGTGGGTGGAAGCAATCCCTACTAAAAGGGAAAATTCACAAGTTGTTTGTGATTTTCTATTGAACCATGTTTTTGTCAGTTTTGGAGTGCCGCAGAAGGTAGTAGCAAACAATGCTATATATTTCTATTTATAAGTGATCTCAATGTTCTATTATGAACATGTAATATGCTTGGCCCACTCACCATATTATTTCCCACAAGGGAATGGTCAGGTGGAGTCCAATAATAAGAATCTAGTTGCTATAATGAAAATGTTGATGAGTGATAACCTTCGTGACTGGCATAAGAAATTGCATGAAACCTTATGGGCTGATCAAAATACCTCCAAGAGAGCTATAGGTATGGATCCTTTTGAGATGGTTTATGGGGTATGAGCTTGTGTATTACTGCCTCTTGAATTGTCTGCCACCAAACTGCAGTCGGTGATTGAAGATTAATATTTTCAAAATTTCTTGGATAAATGGGTCATGTACCTGAATAAGTTGGAGGGGGAGAGAGATAAAATAGTGAATCACATTATAGAACACTAGTTGAAGGTAAAAAAAATTTTGATATGAGGTATCATACCCATAATTTAATGGAGGGGGACAAAGTCATGTTATGGAATAAGAGGAGAGCACCTAAAGGAGCTCACGATAAATTCAAATATTTATAGAAAGGCCCATTCATTATTTCAGAAGCAGTTGGTTCAAATGCTTTCTGTTTGTCCTACCCAGATGGTATTAATTTTCCTTTTACTTACAATAGGAAGGACCTCAAGTTGTTCAAGTTGTGATCTTGTTCAAAACCCCCTTGTACATAGTAGTTATTATTTTCCCGTCTTTCCTTAGGTTTAGTTGTGTGTGCCAATCCTTTCCCTTCATTTTTTTGTTGTGTAGAACCAGTGATCTAAGTTGTCTACATATCCTTCAGCATGTAGTCCTCCAGTCAGAGCCAATGTTAGGGTCTATTTTAGTCATCTTGTATAATTTTTTTTGACCCTTTGTTTTAAATTTAAAATCATTTCCCACTCCTTTTAATCCCACGTCAATCAGTTTTTAGTGTCATGTTTACCCTTTGAGTTAATAATCACAATGCTTTAAACCCGTTTTTATATGGTCGCTTCCCTGTCATCAAGTTTTTGTATCTTTGGATCACTCATGAACCACTTTTAACCTCTTCGAACCTTGGTTCGAAGTAGTTCAAAGAGCTTCAAACAAAATTTTTTTTCCTAACTATCATAATTATAGGTGGGACCCCTACATATGTCATGATGTGGTCGTGAACCACTTTGATCCTCTTAAAACCTTGGTTTGAAGTAGTTCAAAGAGGTCCAAATGGAAATAATAGAATTCACAAGGATTGAATTGGTGATTGATGTGACAAGTGACATGTTGTGTCAGAAAAGAAATCACCAAAATAATGGTACAATCTATTTTGAGGATATGGTGACCACGGGGGATATCTGAGCTAGTGCCACAAATTAAAGAAAGTTATTTCTAGAACAATTGAAGTGATGACATTAAATGGGGATTAATGATGACATAGAAAATTTTTCAAAGAAAATAAATGGCCAAATTTCACATCATGACATTCACTCCACTCTAAACTTCATGCTGCAATTAATTTTCTTCTTTTCAACTGTACTTTGTGGTGTGTAAATATTTTTAAAAGCACATAATTTTACTTAATCATTTCAAAGCAAAATTATGGAGTCTCGGATGTGAAAGTGATGCTGGAGCATCCTATGATCCTTGGAAATTCTGTATCAAATAAAAAAAAAGTTTTCTTTTGTTCTTTAGCTTGTTTGGAGGCTGCTCGGTAAAGTACTCTGTTACCCTGTTTCTCAGGTATGCTTGTTCTGATTTGTTTCCTATTTCTCGAGTATGCTTGTTCTGAGTTGGTGTCTGTTGGTCGGGTATGCTTGTTCCAAGGTTTTTTCTATTGCTTGGGTATGCTTGGCCCAAGTCATTTTCCTGTTTCTCGGTGATATCCATTTCTAAGTGGTTGTTGTTTCTTGGTGATCTCTTCCAAAGTTGTTTATTCTGATTAGGCCAACTCCTGTATTTAATTTCCATGGCATAATTAATGTGGGGTCTCTTATTGGGATTGTGTGGACCTAAATATAGGTCAGGGGGTTTCTCCAATGTTTTTTATTGTAGGCCGACCTGTTGGTTGCCTTTTGTATTTAAGTTGTATTTGTTCTTAGCTTAGGGCATCAGATTGAGGGAACAGATTGAAGTGTTGGATCTTAGAATCTGGATTGAGTTGTATGTCTTAAAGAAGATTTGTAGTTGATCTTGATTAGTATCTTTGTATTTGGCCATAAGAGGGAAGGCCTTATAACCCGACATGTTGGGTGTAATTGATTACCTATGATAATAGATAACTGAATATTGATTATATTCATGTGTATTTGATTGTTTCCTCTATTGTGGTTATTGGATGCAAGTTTGGACAATCCTTTGATGGATCCTCCATCCTTGAATCCATCGGGTGGTATTAGAGAAGATTTTCAATTTCTGGAGAAGAAGTTAGATTTCAAATTGCTAGAGATTTTTTGAGTGAAGATGCCTCTGAAGAAAACTCGCGAGATCACAAAGGAAGAACCTAAGGAGGAATTCAATCTTGAAGATTATCGAGATTTTTAGAAGCAAGTGCAAGATCTGCGAGAGGAGTTACAAAGAAATAATGTGTCTATAGAAAACCAAAATAATGGTGAAGAGTCTGATGAAGAAGATTATTTTGAAGAAGATGAAGAGATCCAGAGGAGGATAGATTTTTGAGAGCCATGTCTAAAATTAGGAAAAGACCTAAGATGGAAGTCTCTACATTTTCTCAAAGCCTTAGGCCAGAATATTGGAAGTCTCTACAATGTTAAAAGGTCATGCAAACATATGGTGGAGAGAAGTTTAATTGGAAATAAATTGGAGAGGTAAAGACAACATCATCAGATGGAAATGAATGGTTGAAAATTTGAAGAAGCAATTCATTCCAATGGATTATGAATTAGAGATGTTCAAGAAGATGCAAAGTTTGAGGCAGAAAAACAAGTTGGTGCAAGAGTACACTAATGAGTTTTATCAGATCCTGATTAGGATTGGACATTCAGAAGCTGACAAGGAGAAAGTTTCTAGGTATATCTATGGCTTGAGACCTAGTATTTAGGAAGAGTTACTTACTGTTAGGATGACAAAAATAGGAGATGCTTATCAGATGGTATTGAATATTGAGGAGGAGATGAACAAGAAGTTTGAGAGAAGACAAAATAATAGAAATGGAGGTGGTAAGACCGATGACACAACTATTTAGAGTAAGGTGGTGGATAATCCTAAGAAGATCGAGGTAGGATCTAGCAGTGGTCAGACCACTAAGGATTACAATCGTGGGTATGGAAGAAGAGGAAGAAGTGATTTCAACAATACTTGTTTTCAGTGTGGTGAGAAGGGACATAAGGCATGGTCATTTCCTCAAAAGAATTTCACCCCAACGACTGAGGAAAGCTCAGTGAGTGCTATAGAAGAAGGTGAAGTTATGATCACTAGAAGGCTGGCTACATGTATTAATGAACCAATAAAAAGAAGAAATTTGTTCAGAACCAGATGTAAGTGTAAGGATAAGGTATGTAATGTCATAATTGATGGTGGTAGTTCTGATAAATTTTTTTAGAAGAGATGGTTAGTAAATTAAATTTGGGAAGAAGATAACATCCCAATCCTTATCAGATTAGTTGGATACAAGATGTGTCTAAGGTTAGGGTTGAGGAGAAATGCCTTGTTAAATTTAAGATTGGATCTTATTATGATGAGATATTATGTGATGTGTTGCCTATGGATTCTTGTCACCTGTTGCTTGGTAGACCTTGGCAATATGATATGCATATTATGTTTTATGGTCGTGAGAATACCCATGTGGTGAGGCAGGATGGATCCAAGCATAAACTTCTACCTTTGCAGGAAGCAGGGACTAAGGGATGTGGAGTTATTAGATGTTGTCTGAATGATAGTGAAAAACATGAGGAAAAGAGAATTTATGAACCTATGGGTGAAAGGAAGGAGAAATTGAAGGGAGAAGAGAATCAAACCTCTAAGGAACTTATAGAGATTAAGAAATAGCTGACATGTTTGGCTGAGATAGTGCAGTAGATGTTGACAATAGTGACACAAAGAGATGCAGATGATGCCGAGTTGATAAGTCAGTCTAATGAGAATGTGGTTCATCAAAACACTGATAGTATCAAAAGTACCAAGGATGATCGGTGTCAAATACTATTAGTTGTAGGTAGAAGATATGAGAAAAGTTCTAGACTGATGAATTTGTCAAATGGGACAATGGACAGAGTCAAGACAACATGGAATAAAGGGCAAGAGGAGATATGGAGTAAGAAAAAGTATGGAATACCTATTCTGATTCCCTTAAGATGTTCATGATTTCCTTTATGGGAACATCTTCTTTACCTGGGGTGTCTTATGTAGGAGCATCCTAGGATCCTTGGTGATCCTATATCAAACCAAAAAAAATAATTTTTCTTTTGTTCTTTATCTTGTTTAGAGGCTGCTCGGTAAAGTACTCTATTACCCTGTTGCTCGGTTGTGCTTGTTCTGAGTTTTTTCCTGTTGCTCGGGTATGCTTGTTTCGAGTTGGTATTTTTTTCTCAGGTAGGCTTGTTCTAAGTTGTTTTTTGTTGCTCAGGTATGCTTGTTCTAAGTTGGTTTTCTGTTGCTTGGGTATGCTTGGCCCAAGTTGTTTTCTTGTTGCTTAGTGATCTCTGTTCTTGAGTGGTTGTTATTGCTCGGTGATCTCTTCCCAAGTTGTTTATTCTGATGTGGCTGACTTCTAGATTTAATTTCCATGGCATAATTAATGTGGGGTCTCTCCTTGAGGATTGTATGGACCTAAATCTAAGTCAGGGGGTTTATCCAATATTTATTATTGTAGGCTGACTTGTTGGTTTCCTTTTGTATTTAAGTTGTATTTGTTCTTAGCTTAGGGAATCAGATTGAGGGATCAGATCGAAGTGTTGGATCTGAGAATTTGGATTGAGTTGTATGTCTTAAATAAGATTTGTAGTTGATCTTGAGTAGTATCTTTGTATTTTTCCATAATCAGGAAGGCCTTATAGCCTGGCATGTTGGATGTAATTAATTATTATGATAATAGAGAACTGAATGTTGATTATATTCCTATGTATTTAGTTGTTTCCACTATTATGATTATTGGCTGCAAGTTTGGATAATCCTTCATTGGATCCTCCATCATTAACTGCATCAGAAAGATAGAAGTTCTTATTTCCCAAAGTCAGCAGATCACAGGTAAATGTTGAAAGCCTCTCTTTCATTTTGTTCTTCTACATGTTAGTGTAATTTTGAAAGGCTGTAGTTTCTTTTGGGGAAAAATAATGAGGTATAGTATGCATTTCCTTAGAAACATGACTTGTTTAGAGTGTCAAGCCCCGGTGATTTTAGAAACTGATTTAATGGGGGTTGAAGTAGAAATGATGGTTGAAAATTTCAAGGACTATGTGGAAAAAGACCATACTCTAGAAATCATGTCGAGTGGGTTGTTTCAAGATGCTACCTTTCCTCCCACGATAACAATCCCTGAGCTAATTCAACAATGCATAAATCATTATGATGTGAGGTCTAAATGTATTTTGGGTAATGAGGGCCAGATTCTTTTGTCAATAATGAGGGAAATGATCATGTCAGTCTTTAAGTTACCAAATGAGGCCTTTTCTAGTTTCACCCTGACCCGGTCACTTTCTCACTTTTAAGAGAGAGGTGACAAGAATCATATAAATATTGTCTATAAGTGGACTCAATTGAATTACAAAGGAGGCTTGAGGTTACCCAAGGTGTTGAGTAAAGATCATATGAAGCCTCATATTCATGACTTAGTGGTCTTGTTACACAGAGTGAGAAGGTCTACATAGGTACTCCTCTTTGAGGATTGGATGTATCATTTCATAGAAATTATCCTGGATGGAAATCAAAGTCTAGATTGGGCCGAGGTAATCTCCAAATAAATAAGAGATCAACTCAAGCAACCATAGATTACAAAAAGGAATTCTATATGTCTTCATATTTGATTTACTGTCTAGCATGTACCTAGAACCATTAGAGTGGGACCCTCAGTAGCTTTCAAGCTAGAGTAAAACCATTAGAGTGGGACCCACATATGCCATCATGGACTTCAACTAACACATTTTTAGACTCATCTTTCTCTAGACACCTAAGAAGTGTTCCATCTAGACCTTTCCTAAACAAGTCACTGGAGATGAGGGTATAAGGGGAAGCATTGTGAATGAGTTTTCATTTCTTATTACAGTTTAGGTTATCAGGAATGACTTGGTCACATAGGTAAGAGTAAATTTTAGAATATTGAGAGGAATCATGACCAATAATAGTACATATGACATGGTTGTTAGGGGAATTATAGGCAGGGTAGTGTGGTTCTTCCACCAAGAATTGAAATCTGGACTCATTCTCTTCCAATTGAAAGATAGAATCCAAAGTGGACATGGCATCAGCCACACTATTTTCAGCTCTAGGTATTTCTTGGAATGTACTGAAAGTGAAGTTATTCTTGAGATCATCAATCATCTTTTGTTAAGGAATCAATTTCTCATCTTTGGTTTGATAGTCATCATTAGTCTAATTTATAATGAGCTGAGAGTCTTAAAAAATATGTATCTCAGTGATCCTCCATTCAATAGCCATTTTAATCCCATTTATCAAAGATTCATATTATTCTATGTTATTTGTGCAAGGAAATAACAACTTATATGACTTTGGGATAGTGTATCCATGAGGTGTGACAAACAAAACACTAGCTCCAACACCATTTTGTGTGTGAGATCCATCAAAGAACATCTTCCATGTTTGCCGAGTCACATACATAATGGATGAATCAAGAAAATAAATATGTATAGGGGCATCACTTTGTAGAAGGAATTCAACTAGTTATCATCAATTTCTTGTCATTTTATGGCCTTATGATCAACGTACTTAATGTCACATTTAGAGAGAATCATCATCCAATTAGCAAGTTGACCAGTAAGAGTATCTTTATTTAGTAAATATTTCAAAGGATCAATTTTTGTGACAAGTTGTTTAGTATGTGCCAACCTATAATGTCTGAGTTTTTGAGACCCAAACACTACTGCAAGACAAGATTTTTGAATGTTGTTGTAATTGATTTCATAAGCTACTAATATTCTACTATTGTAGTATATAGCTCTTTCTTTCCAATGTTCATCTTTTTGTGCCAATAATGCCCCCAAGGATGTGGTTGTAGCTGAGATGGGCAAAAAAAGAGGTTTCCCTAGAATAGAATGAATTAAGACTGGAGGTTTGGCCAAATATTACTTGATATGACTAAGGCTTTTCTCACATTCCTTATTCCATGTACATTGTAATACCCACCTCTTATGTTGCTTTTCAGTTTGTGGATGCCAAACTCTTTTAGGCATTTTGGATATATGTGTGGATCTATTCAGATAATCAAGATGTTATTTATATGTTACATTTCAATATGTTATTGATCCATTGTTAGTATGTTATATCTTTTGTGTATATGTGATTTATGGTTGTTTTATGATGCTTATGTATATGTTAGGATTTCATGTCGATTATGGTTTTCTAACAATACTGACCTTAGATTTATATGCACATGGATCATTGTATGTTCTCCTTACTGTTTGATGTTCTTGGTATGGTATGGGATAGAGTCGTAGTTACTTGCTTCGGTGAGATCCACATGATAACCTAGTCTCAACCATTGTTTTCTATATGATATATGTATGTATGTTCATCTTTGTGATGACAGGATTGCAGGTACCTGGCTACGTCTTCCCTGAATTGGTAGGAGTGAGCGTGCCCTATCGCATTAATCTAAATGGTAAGAGAGGGGAGATAGTTTTTAGGTCCAAATCCTATCCCAAACCTAATTGTCCTAGTTAGTGGACAAGTATCTATTTTGACTACCCTAACTGAATTCATATAGTTGATAGGAATTCGTGTATCCCTGTCCTTGATCATGTTTGATTTTGCATGTTTTCGGTTTCAGGTGCTTGATGTGATTTTGTGGGTGTTATATCATGTTATTTATTTAATTGAATATTACTGCAATTAATTATTAAATATAGTGTATTTAATTAATTGAAAATTAAATTAAATACCTATGTTTAATTAAAGTGCAATCATTGAATGTTAATATTTAATTGAATAAATAATGGAATATTAGAGTAATTACGCTTTATGCTTAATTAAATATTTAGTTTCATGGTTAATTGATTAATCTAATTGAAATTATCTCTCATGCATTTTCAATTTAACACTTTTGTTTTATATTCCTAAGTTGAGTTTTGCATGCTTTAAGTGGAATTGAAAATAAAAGAATTATGTTAATTAATAATTAGGGAATTTATTTTTCCCTTTAGGGTTTTCACTTTTGGAAACCTAATTGCTTGGGATATCTATATATTTGGATTGGAAGCTTTTTTAGAGGTTGTTCAATCAGGGAGAAGGAGAAACCGGGTGATTGGGATTTTGAGAGAGAGAGAGAGATTGCTTGGATTTGTGGCTTCTTTTGCTTGGTATTGTGGATTCTTCTTGCTTGGATTTTGGGAAATTGTGCTTCTCATCAGCTATTGAGGTAGGGTCTTCATCTTTTGAATTCTAGCTTTCAGATCCCTGTCTTCCATGCATCTGAAAGCTAGGACCCTTTTGTGTGATCTTCCTTGTTTGAAGTATTTAGTGTTTTCATTTATTTAGAGTTGAAAAATGTGATCTTGGTATCAATTTGTGTTTTCCTTCAAGATTGCATGTCAGATCTGTGTTTGTGGGCATAAAGGGTTTCATTTTTGGGTGTTAAAATTTAAAGGGCATTAGGGTTTTCAATTGATGTGTATGAGTTTCCAATTTTGGGCCTTAGGGTTTCAGATCTGCAGGAGGAAAACTTCTTTGAGGAAGAAATGATATATGTTGTTAAAATTGCTTGAGACCCTCAGATCTATAGCTCCTTGCCATAGAAATATGAATTCCATACCCTCACCATGTCCTTGCCCAAACCCCTGATCAAACCTAGAAGAAAACAAGAGATTGGTTAAATTTGCATGCTTGAAACCAAAATGAAACTACTCTTGAAAGATAAATAATTATATTAAAAAAAATATATCGTTTTACATTGTTTTTGTCATCATGCATGTATTAGAGGAAAAGAAAAACTCTTTTCTTGATTATTTAGGATCTCTATTGAAAATAAAAGCCTATATTAATGAAAAGAAATATTTTATTTAAATTGCTTTAGAAAAAGGTAGTTCTCCCTTTTAAAATTATGGTTTAAGAATTAAATTAAAAGAGAAGAGAACTTGCTGGTTTTCTAAAAAAATAATAATACAGTGTTAATTTATTAACACCAGTAAAAAAATAAATATATTAATAAATAAAAATTAGTTATTAAATTGTAACTAAGTCTTAATTTGAAAAAGGTTTTTTTAAAAAAATTAATTTAAAAAAATAACTAAGTTATAGTTTTTACCAAAATCATTTTAAAAATAAAAAAATAAAATGAAATTGTTTTAGGTGGCGGGGCCACCACCTACCCCGTCCACCTTGGCCGCAGTGGCGGTCACCACTGCTGAGGCAGGGCCCTGCGGGTACCACTGCCGGAGCAGTGGGCCGCAGGCCTTGCGGTGACCCATTGCGTAGGACAGTGGGGCCGCCGGCCGGTAAGGGTAGAGGGGTGGGGGCCACTGGACCC
>MU224526.1:1430669-1445417 GCA_018584345.1 Thuja plicata | reverse complement strand
AGTGACCTGTCAACTGTATGCTCTGATCCTTTCAAAATCTGATTTTCCTTTCAAGAAGATCTGATCTAAACCGAGATCAGCCGACTGCCTCTTGCATAATTCTGTGATTAGCATATCTTGATCAAATATAGAAATCTCTGTAGAAGAACAAATCATTCTGCCTTTATCGCTTACTTGCAGCCTCTGAAAGTCTGTTTCTGTTTTATGCGCGAGTGCGCGACGAGCCCTTTTCTCCTGCTAATCGCTCAGTCGCGAGCACCTGTTGATTTATCTTTATTCATTGGCAAGTACGCGACGAACTCTTTTTCCCTTTCGGTCGCGCACTCACGAGCAGCATTCCTTTTAGCTTTATGGCTCGGCGACTACGCGACCATCTCTTCTTTCAACTCGTCGCTCAGTCGGAAATCATTTCTCATTTGTGTGCATTGCCTGGCGACTGCGCGACAACGTGGATCCTCCAGCTCGTCGCTCAATCGCGACCTATTTTTCCTTTGCATATATTGTTAAGCGAGTGAGCGACCGAGCCCATTTCTTGCTTTGATCACGCAGTCGTGACCCTTTTCTCTGTCTTGTGTTTTGCTCAGCAACCGAGCGATGAGCTCCTATTCTTGCTCATCGCGCAGTCGGGGGCTGCTTTTCCTTTCTTCTTTTCGATCAACGAGTGCGTGACCACATGGATCCTCCAGCTCATCGTGCACTCGCAAGCTCATCTCCCGAATTAACATAAACATCGCGACTGCGTGATGACCGCCGCAAGCGCTGCACCCGCCCAGTCGCAGAGCTCGAGCGACTTGACATAGACTGACCGCGACTGCGCGACGACATCAAATACAACTCGTCGTGCACTCGGGGGGGAAAAGGACTGATGCAGGAAAAGGTTGCGACTAAGAGATGACTGTGATTGGCAGCTCGTCGTGCAGTCGCGCAACTTAAAATTTAAGCAGAACTTAAAACGCGATTGCGCGATGAGCCAAAAGGTTTGATTTTTTTGAAAAAGGGAGGCTTGGCAATTTTGGCGATAAATACAGGGGATAGCCAAATTGCAAGGGATGGGTAAATTTGGTTAACAGTGACTCCAAAAACAAATTTCTTAGGGTTTAATCTAAGTTGGAACTATTATATTCTGTCTAAGCTCAAAATCAAGTCTTCAAGATGTGTGTTCCTTTTTTTTTCAGTTTTTTTCAAGGTATCCACATAATCTTCCATATTTCTTTGTATTTTGTCATGAAAGATGGTAGTCATATCTCTTTGATATGTATCCCCGACATTTTTGAGGCCAAATGGCATGACATTCCAACAAAAGGTTACCCATGCACATGTGAAGGGAGTCTTTTCTTGATCTTCAAAAGCTTTTTTAATCTGATTGTATCTCAAGAAACCATGCATGAGAGAGTACATTTCATAACCCACAGTCATATCCACTATCATGTCTATGTTTGGAAGTGTAAAGTCATCCTTTGGGAAAGCTTTGTTAATATATCATAAATATGTGCATACATGAATGGATTTATCATGTTTAGATATAGGTAAAATGTTTGAGATCCATTTAGCATAATGTATAGCTCGTACAAATCCAACACTCAAGAGTTTTTCTAATTCAGCTTTGACTAGGAGAGTTATGTGTGGATGCATCTTTCATAATTTTTGTTTGAATGGCTTAACATCAGGAGCTATAGATAAATGATGCATAATTAGATTAGTGTCTAGCCTTGGCATATTTGTATATGTCCAAGAAAAATTAATTTTCTTCTCCCTGAAGAACTTAGTGAACTGTTTCTCTTCATCAGCTGACAGAGACAGAGCCAAATGTATGATTTGAGCTGCTTCAGTTGTCCCAAGATTTTTAGTATGTGTTGGATCTATCAAGAATAAAGATCTATCTTTAAAATAAATAGGAATTATACAAAGTATCTCATCCTTGGGCACCTCAAAGAGGTTTTCACTCATAGACACGTCTTTATTTTTTACCTTTTTAGGATCTTACACCGCCACAAAGTGCCTTTCCCCATCAGAGCACCTGTTCTTTTTAAATTTTATTTTTATTTTATAGCTAAGGGAATTGATAGCTATCTTAGTAATATTTGTTTCTAGTTCACTGGTGGAAGAAACTAAAAGCTCAATAGCATTGAGGTAGCAAGCTATTTCATAGTCATTTTGGAAAGAAGGTAACACATGCTACCAGTTATGTTGTGACAAATCAATAATTTTGGGGTATATGAGTGGAATGGAAGTGGAAGGTTCCAAAGCATTGATACAAGGGAGGTCATCTCAAGTGAAAAGATGTTCAGATTCTATAAGGTCTCCCTCAAAAGTACCTAGATCCATCTAATTCCTAGCATGGTTAACTTGATCAATGAAAGCAACATATAAGTTTGTCTTGTCAGGGCCTATGGGTGACTTGTTAGCCACTTGAGTTTGGTTCACATAAGTATGCACCACATATATTCCCAATTATTTTTACTCAATTGAAGAGATAATCTCATTCATACTCCTATGAGTTAGTATTAGTTTCTCTTTGTAACAACCGTGCCACGTTCTTGTGAATACATTCTCTATTAGGATCTTCAACATACGACTCATCGCTTGGGTGAGATGTAGAAGCTTCATCATCAAGTTCTAGTGAAGGTACTTCTTCATTCCAAAGGATGGTAGTAGATGGAAATTTTTTTCCCTATCTTGGTTAAAAGTGTGAGTAGGCACAATCTCTTCTTTAGATTCACTATAATTATTAGGAGACAGGTGAAAAATAGGTTTCTCATTAGAGAATCCCAATCCAATTTTATCCTTAGATTTCCTTCCATTTGTGTGACTCATAGGTTCATCAAGAGCATGCTTCTTATTATTCAAAGGACCATGACATGGGTAACCCATCCTAGATAGAAATTCATATCTCTTTCTATATCGTTTGGGAGAGACTAGTATTGTAGTAAGCACAACTTCCTCAAGTTCCTTTTTTCTATAGATTCATTCCCTAATATCTTGTTCTTTTTTTTCATCTTCTAGGGGTGCTGAGGATTGGATAAAGTTCCCATAACATATCATAGAAAAATATGAAGGCTTCTTATCGTCTGAAGGTTTTCCATAAGAACGAAGGGAGAATGGGAGTGTAGCAGTGGAATGTAGTCAATATTACCCCATTCCAATATTTAGCATTTTTAACTTCTTCTCACAATCAACAAAAGTAGTCTTAGTCTCATCAACAACTCTATTTTGTGGTACTAAGGATTCAATAGTAAGCATATTGATAGACATAGAATTATCCATTGGAATGGAAATCTCGGTACTGTTAAAAGGAAAATTTATACACTAATGGTAGGTAGAGGGAACTACTTGCATTTCATGGATCCATGATCTCCCTAGCAAGATATTATAAGCAAGAGGAATATCAAGACCTTGAAAGAAAAAATCCTTATCTACTGGACCAACCCAAATAGGTAACATAATAAATCCTTTGGAATACCTTTCAACTTTGTCATAAGGTTTAATAATAATCTTCTTTCATGGATCAATGGTGAGCTCTGACAATCCCAACTACTTAATAACACTAAAATAACAAATATTTAACCCAACACCATTATCTATCAGCACGCGTTTGACTCAGTTTTGGTAGATTTGGATTTAAATATGTAAGGAAAGGTTATGGGGGTGAATTAAAGACTTTTCATCTTCCTCAAAAAATGAAAGGTAATGTGGAGAAGCAATGTGATTAACCATGGTCTAATATTGATCAGTATCAATGTATTTGGGGACATTTTCTATTTGCAAATATTTTTATGAGATCTCCTTGTGCATAGGTGATAACTTTAGCAACTCAAAGATGGAAATCTAGGTTGGAGTACGCTAAAGCTAATCTACTAGATTTTAGTTTGATGTAATGGAAGTAGAAGATGTTAGAATGAATTCAGAATAACTGAGAGGGGGGGTGAATCAATTATCCTCAGGTCCATATGTGCCCATATAAAACTTTAAACCAACTTGAACAACTCAGATCTGCTCAGCAGCAATAAACAACAAAAGTGTGCAGTTTACTGTACTAATGAAATAAGCTTCCAGAAACTTAATAGTAAAACACAACAATAAAATTCACACATTTTGACACCATGATTTAATGTGGAAACCCAATATGGAAAAAACCACGAGTAACATACTAGAAAAATTTCACTCTTCTGAAGTGATGCCCTGTTAGGAGCCAACCCTGTTAAAGGTTACAAAACACACCGTCAAATGTGACCTGGTTATAGGATTTAAACACCCTGTCAGGAGTGGCCTTGTTAGAGGACTTAGAAAATTCCAATCTAAATGTCACCTTGTTCAAAGGATTTATACAATGACTATTAGGTCAACCTGGTTAAAGGATTTGAATTGATACAATGGTTAGAAAGTAATCAGCAAGTGTGATCTAATACATACAACTTACTTTGCAAATATAGATCCAATTTCAGCTCTAATGCTAATTCACTGAGTGGACTCCATTTTCATCTCAAACTTCAGATCTACTTGGAAAACCATCAATCAATCACTCCATTTCTCTGTTCAGCCTTCTCTACTAGGTTTTTACCAGTCAGTCAATTAACCATGCAATACTTTGCATTCAATTTCACTTTACACTCAGATACAACAATAATAACCATAGTAGGTTATATTATACCTCTTCATCTAGGCCAAATAAATATTTTTCCACTTAATCAAGATTGTAGATCTTAGGTTAGGTCAAATCCAATGGATCTTTCCATCATTACTTCTCCAATATAGTCATTAATTAAACATTGAATCTATGCACTAAAAATAGTTTCCTATGCATTAAATGAGGTTGGACCAATCTTAATTAACAATACATATCCCAATAAAATCAACTATGTCGGCCATAGATCTCAAATCTCATCAATTAACAAAATACTTCTGCTCAGATTTCTCTTTCTCCCTCGGCATTTCACTTGCGCTTGACATCATCTTTGCATTTATTGGCATCACCTTTGCTTTTCTCAACATTGACTTTGCTTTGCTTAGCATCGACCTTCCAGTGAACTATCAGTGATAGATAAACAACGTATCACTTTGCCAAAGTGCCAAATGATCAAGTACCCTGGTGTATACTCATAACTCAACCATTTTCTTGGCCTTCTTGTTAAACCATTCTTTCAAATCTTCATCAATCAATAAACATGGTACTCAAACATTCAGAATAGTCTCACCAGTTAAGGTTTGACATCAATGAAAAAATAACAATTGTCTACATTGTAGAAATCTTTCCAATAGAAGCTTGCTTGGAAGAGGATGCCATTTTATTAGGATTGGCTTGCTTGGATGAATTTGGACCTCTGAGCATAGCCTTAGGTTGAATCCTAGTGACAACATTTACACTTTCCCTATGTGAAGGAAAGTTGACCCCTATAAGCATGATCATGTGATTACACTAATTGCAAGATTGGGGTTGCGTGGAAGAATCAACTGTTGGAATAATAGAATGGTGTATATTGAGCGGGGAGAGGTGAATCAGTATGCTTAAATTTTTTTTATCACTTAACCTTTAATCCTTTAGTAATCAATTCTTCGCATTATCGACTATATGTGCTATTTTATCTTTATATATGTAATATATATTCATAAACTTATTTTGCTTGTTAACATTCACAGAAACATTTATGAAATGTAATGACACATGACACAAGATCTAGTAACATAGAAAACCCCTGTTAGAAGGTAAAAACTATGGTGGGATGAAACCCACAAAACTTCACTATTTACATAATGGAAGGTGTCAGTTAAGACTTACAAGTTTGGTCACTTCTGATGATATTACCTTGTTAGGAGTAACATGTTTCGACTGGTTATGGTCTACTCTGTTAAGAGCTTTAACAACACTATTTAGTGTGCACTTAGCTAAGAGATTTACAAAAGGATTTTTAAATCCACATTCTTAAAGGATTTCTTCTATTTGCTACACTTGTTAGAATGTAGTCAAAAATACTTATTGACCTGAGTACATGCAATCTAGAATTGTAGAGTATATATCCTTTAAATTTTTACAATATGATGTATCACATATAGTGACTGATTAATAGCTTAGTTCTGCTCAGTAGCCTTGAATCTTGTTCTTTGCAATTGATTTCATCTTTTTCTGTCCTTCTGCATAAAACTCTGTATCTAATCCATAGATGTTCTCCTTAGCTACAATCATCATCACATCATCTTATTCTGATTGATTACACATCTATTTATACAATGAATTTGACCTAAATAAGTTTCATTCTTTACAATGATAACTCTATGATCAACGGTTTACAACTTGACCTTGATCTCCTTGTTTGCATGTTTTCAATCAGTTAGACTGATTAAAAAAATTACAATTACTTTACTTGTCCCTTAATAAATATATTTAAAGCTAAACTTTAAGATAAATATAAAACTTAAGTGTTTTATATGATGTGTAACTCAGATCCACATTTATCAGAATTAAAGTTGTCTCTCGGTAGACTGGTGCTCAGGTTTCTCTGTAGTCTTTCCTCTCAGCTTTCTTTGTAGAATTTACTCTCAGGTTGCTCTGTAGACTGTCTATCAGTTTTCTCTATTGGGTTACACTATAAACTTCTGTCGGGTTCCTCTGCGAATTATGTTGTCGATTTACATACTGATCTATCTATCAGGTTTCTCTGTTGGGTTCCTCTATACTTAACATTTTTGATGACCTCTGTTAACTGTCATGTCAGGTTGAACTATAAACCTATCTTTTGGTTTTTATGATACCAATAGTTCAAAAACTATTTCCCTTATATACTAATGGAAAAAATATGATCATCAATCTCCCCCTTTGACATTAGTATAAAAAACTGATATGTTCAAGAACTAAAATGTTTAGTATATACATCATGTGTTCACCTTGTCAATATGTCTCCCCCTATTTGTATGCCTTGGTATAACATATGTACATGTATATATTCTTTCCTTTATACATATATTTCCTCCTCTCATTATTCCCCCTTTTTACCTTATCAATTCCTCCTCTATTATTTCTCTCTTTGTCACATATTATTCCCCCTTTTTTTGATAATAAGGACAAAGGTGTAATACTTACAACTTGTCAAAGATGTGGGAATGGGAGTTCTTCATTTATTCCATCATTTTCTCCCACTTCTCCTTAAGGTGTTCTAGGGCCATGTGCTCCAATGTTATTCTTGCGTGCATATCATAGATACTGTCAGTGATAGACATCTCCAGGTGGCGATCAATTGTCTTGCCAAAGTCATATGTTATTCTAGTAATGTGAGATTTGGTAGAAGTAGAGCCTGGAGCTCAGTTACCTCATCTTTGAATTTGGATTCTACCTCTAGAATCTCAAGTCTCAACCTTTTAGCTTCCATAATCTTGTCACAATGCAACTTTTATGCATTGTCATTGGTTGTGAGACCTTGTTCACTAGCATTAAGATCTTCATCTATCTTTGAAATATTTTCATTACTATCCACAGTGAATTTCTCTATTTTGCATAAATTTTGAACTAAGGTTATAGCTTCTAAAATGATTGGTTCCAATGCATTGACTAGTTTAGATAGCTTTACCTTGTTCTCTGACACTTCTTGGCTGATTTTCTCTGTCAACTGGTATTGATATTTTTTTTATGCCTATTCTTCTATTGCCTTCTCTACATATACATTCTATGTTGTGATGGAATTGGTAAGAAATGGTAATTAATCAAGTATATGAGCATGTTGATCAATGTCAATATCAAGTAAAATCTGTAGAAGTATTTCCTTGGTCTTCTTTTTCATCTTACCTTGGATAGCTTTCCTTTTATGAAGTTCTGCATACTTTGCAAGTGACTCTGGATCCAATGTCCTAGGATCATAGTCTAGTATTTCAATGATCTCATCCAAGGTGACTAGATTTTTATTCTTCTTCTCTTTTTCTTTGCAATTGTGGTGGAGGTAGTTGTATGTAGTACTATAGAAAGATCTTTTGCTTTGTCTGATGTACTTGGTGAAGCCTTTGGGGGTGTTGTGCCTTTTTCCTATTGCTCGGTATTTACTTGTTGGTTGGTAGTGAACATCTCCTCATAAACCTTAGCTTTATTTGCAACTTCTCCTTTGATATCCTTAGGAGTGGCATCACCTTGTTCTTCACTTGCATCTTTCTAATCTCCATCTTTTACTTTATATTCATTAGTGGTGCTTTTTTTCTCCTCTTCACCCTTATCCTCGGGTATGCTTGCATCATGCTCGGTTGACATATCCTTCTCTTAGATGGTATTGATATCTTGTATCAATAATGGCATTTGTCCTAGTATATTAACCTATGAAACATCCATTTTTGTGTCCTGTTCCTTAGTTTTCTCGGTGGCAATAGTGACTGTTGGAATAGTCCCAAGGGATAACTGAGAGGGGGGGGGGGGGAATCAGTTATCAACTAGTTTAATTATTTTCTTAAATTAATTATAGCATANTGAGAGGGGGGGGGGGTGAATCAGTTATCAACTAGTTTAATTATTTTCTTAAATTAATTATAGCATAAAATTAAGCATATACACATTAAGATAACACAAAATAGAGCACCACAATTTTGGTTATTGGGAAACCAAAATAGGTAAAAACCCTAGTGGGAATTAGCGCCCACAAAGAAATATACTTGAGTATAATAATCCCTGTTAGAAGATCTTACAACCTTGTTAGGAGTTGTTCTTTACAATGAAATAAGTACAGTGACCTGGTTAAGGGTCAGACCCTGTTAAGGGTCAGACCCTGTTAAGGGTCAGACCTTGTTAGGAGTCTTTTACAAATAACCCTGTTAGGGGTGAGGACTCACTATCCAAAAGCTCACTATTGAAATGATGAAGGTTGCAACCTTCAGTTAAATAGATATACACTATATCTAATAATGAATTGTTTGAGTAGACCTTTTTTCTTGATTAGTTCCAATGAATTGTATACACTCTCTACTTCTTCACATAGATCTTGAACTGATGAATGAAATGGCTTTACTATCCCAAAATAATCAGCATCTTGTTCTATCCTTTTTCTGTCTCTTTTCTTGTCATTCACACTTGGTGATGTACAAATGAACTACAATAAGTATCTTCTCCAAAAGATATGATCTTTTTCAGCTTTAGGAATCCCTTAAATGCTTATTTTGTTGGCCAAACCAAGCACGCAACATAATTAGAACCATGCAACGTAAAATGAATAGATGCATCGCTTCACAGAGTCAACTCCACTAGAATTACCCAAACGCCATGCTTTGGATGAAACATGATTAACACCTTTTCTTAATTGTCTTTGACTTATAACTAAACATGAATTTGAACATGCATATCCCATATATAGACACAACTAAAGAATCAATACAATTATTGTCAGCTTTCTGAAAACAATCTTTTGAAATTGTGGCTGGTAAATAGCGTAACAGAACTCAATTGTTATTGAAAATCTGAATCTATGTGTATGTACATGGTATAGTAACTATGTCTGAAACATAAAAACAACCGTGCAAGGCTTTGATATATCCATACTAAAAAGTGAATATAGTTCACTGCTGTATACTATATGTTGTCATCAATGACAAACATACAGTCAACTATTTGCACAAAGGAAAATCTCCAATAGTGACATCTTCATCTACCTTTGCCTCATCGGAAGGATCTCCAGTAATATCTATTATTATCACATCTTGGTTTGTGACATCTGGTGTGTCCTTTAATGACTTCAAAATCTAAGGTATGTCATCCATTGCTTTACTAGCTTCTCTGTTCAATTCAACTGGGTTGTCATCCTCAGTGTCATTTATAAAGATGTGTTTAGGGCTCGATGTAGCCTCTTCCTCTTCATTGTGAGGATTTTTGGTGAGTGCTAATACTTTCTTGGGGCTTGTATCCTCTTTATGTACATTGAGTATTTTTCTCCAAGCATCATCACTTTCTTTGTCAAGCTCTATTGAGATTCCCTATAGTACTTTGTTGGCTCTTAATTTTTTTGAGAACTTCTTTGAATGTAACTTAATCATTTCATCAATTTCTTCCATTTTGGACTGGGGTGGCATTATTTAAACTAGGGATCTTTCCCTTATTTGTCTTTCTAAATTCAATGCAAATGTCCACCTTGCTGATAACCTATCTAGAAGTTCTTGTGGCATCATCTTTTCAAACTGTATAGGTATATATTTGAATATACACATTGTCTTGATGATGGCTTCTTCTATCTTGTTATGATTGTCATGATTCAGAGTTAGCCATTGTCTAATATTTGGATTAGATATTCTACTTGACTTGATGATTGATGTGAAAACCTCATAAATTGTGGTAGGAAGTTTTTTCTTTTCAAGTTGTTCTTCTTTTTTAGTGTCTTCCTTGCTTCAGATTAATCTCCTTCTCCTCTTTGGTTCTAAATTTTTCCCATTTTAAGGCTTCTTCTTGTAATTCCTCACTTTTCCTTTCTTAACCGGTGTTGAACTTGCATCTTTTGATGTGTGACTCCTTGTCCTAGATGTAATAGTAGTTCTTGGCTTCTTTGGGGGTGGTGCATCAAACTATGTTGATTTAGAGTGACTCACTTGTTCACCTTCACTGACAGGTGCCTTTCCCTCAGTGTCTTGTTGTTGTTCTATCTCTTCATCATTTACCGATAGCTTTTTCTTAAGTTTCTTTACCATTTTATCCTTCTTTTTGTTGATTTTATTCACTACTAGGCTGGTCTTTATTCTTTCCTTAGCCTCTTCATAGGTTCCAAAACTTGGTAATGATTTGTCTAATGGTTCATTTAATAATGCTTCAATAGCATTGGTGGCTTGATCTATGTTGATCTCATAGTTAAGTGGGGCTAACCATGTTGTCCTCGATACAACTGGTTTGATCAAGGTGGTATTAGTGTCCACCATAAAACATATATCATCCTTATATTGATCTACCAGTTGTTCTGGTATCCTCATCCTTTTCTACATTCTATCCTCAAATCCAGTGAAATAAGAATCCATAATTGATGTAAATTTGTCACCTAGAGACTCAATGAATTCAATGATTTGAATTATAATTGGTTGGGTAGTGTCCCAATTGACATTACCAATAGATGGGAAGAAGTTCTGAAAATAGAAAAATGTGCACATTAGAAGTGATCCAAACTTACATGAGTTGGACTTAGCTGACTTGATTGTCCTCATGTTCTCCTCTAATTTATTCAGTAGAAGCTTAGATAAGTCTAAGTGTAACCCCTTTTTTCACAATCTTGTGTGCAGTGTTAGCTGCTCTACATGATATGTTGTTTAATCTATTGGATTGGAATATCTTGTATCCCAGTACACATGCACTGAACTCTAGTTCTGAATTGGTGATGATGTTTACCTTTAATCCTTTGCCATCCCATTCTACACCTGTCATCATCTCTATGTCAGAGTGAGGAGGATGCTTGAGTGGTTTGGCCTTGTCAGTTGTTGGATAACTAGTCACTGCATGTATCACATCCCTAGAGATCTATTTTGGCTCATCCAGCCACATCTTTCGGTCATGCACTCTTCTTGGCACTATCCTGATCAACTCGGTTTTGAATTCCTTCAGTAGCATTAGGGAATTTGTCATCCCATTTACCTCAATATGTTTGTGTTCATCCTTTATAGCTCTATTTGTGCAAAGCTTCTTATAAGCTTCCTCCACTTCCAGATCTCTGATTTCTACAACTTTGGAGTGGATATGAACTCATACATCCTCGATTAGTGAAACCTAGGTGGTATACTTGAAAATTCTCTAGTGTCATCAAGTTGTGAAGAAACCTCTGGACAAAATTTATATTTAGGTTGTTTACAAGTGGGGTTCTTGATTAGGTTAACATTTTTATCTTTGGAATTCTTGATCTTGGAAACATGAGTGGTTGCCATTTTTCCTAGAATTTAGAGCTTTTCCCATAAATAAATTGTGATCTCGGTGAGTCTTAGATAGTCACTTGATCTACTGTAGATGTTGTGAATCTGTCTAAATGTCATGAATATGCTTGTTGGTCACTTCCACAATATAATCATTGTTCTTCTCTCTATGATCTTCTTTACTCTACTCTTCTTTCTTAATTGCATGCTGAGTGAATGAGCTATTCCATCTCCTTTTTATAGACAATGCCCTAAGTGGCACATTTAATGATTTTACCTACATCTAAGTGTTCAAAGATGGAGTTTCTCGGGGAACATGCTAACTTATTTCTATGTGAGAATAAGATACTCGGGGTGAGTGTCACCTCAATTAACATTTCACATGTTTACTGACGGTCCTTAATATTGGGCAAATACTAATTATCTTTTACATGATAACTGACAATGCTCGGTTTACATTAACAACTTAGCTTTTGTGTGTACACTAATGATTCTCAGTATGCATTGACTGATGAGATTGGATTGACAAATTCATAACAAGTAATACTATAGTGCATATTTATTCATGACATTTTGGCATTTTATGAATGTATAAAGGAATTGATGTAAAGTATAACTTGGTATAGTGCAGTTCCATACTTACTTGTTCTACTTAGGTGGGGGTGGTGATATTACCAGATCCTTTGGATAAGGTGTCACCAATTGTATTGCTTAGTCAAGCATCATTAGTGTTTGTAGCTTTCCTCCACATTTTTTTCTCATCTTCCTGATGTCTTTAATGGTATTTCCAATAGGAAAAGTGCTTGTTGCTGTCACTCAGTCTCTGCAGTCCTTGCTTAGATGACCGACCCTATGACAGTGTGTTGGTTAACAGTTTGTCCTTCCTTAAGATTTATAATCTCTGACTCTTCAATACACCCAAGGTGAAATAACAAAAGGATGTATACCAACAAATGGGTCAGTGTAAGTCTTCTATCACTGCCCTCTGAATTGACAGGTATAGCTCCCTGATTGTGTTTAATCTTCAATGAATTTGTTTCTTTTGATCATCAGATTATCTTCTTATGAGTTTTAACCAAATTTTTTGTAGGCACAAACAATTCAGGCAAAGATAAGGTCTAATCTATATTCGAATCTAATCTACCTATTCTAAAATGCATATTCTACTGAGGGGAACAAAAGAAGAATCATACATAGATAGAAAATGGAATTGCTTATGCTACAACTACTAACATGAAATGGAATTCAAGTGGGAATTACAGTTCCATATACAACTGTACTTTCTATTCTGATGCATCTAAACTACTAAATGAATAGTAGAAGGATTATACATGAAAAGTAAATAGAATCACCCTCACTACAACCACTAACATGAAATAGAATCCAGTAGAAAATTACAGCTTCACACACAATTGTTCTAACTATTCAAAATGCAAAAGATTCACTAAAGCGGCGCAAAAAACATGAGACAAAGCCTCTGTAAATAGAATCACTTCTACTTCATTAACAAGTTTGTCGACCTTGTATACTGAATTCTTTTCAGTGTTTATAGAGTTTACAATACATCAGGCTTCTAAGAGCCAATGACCTTCCCTCTGCTTGAAATACAAAGAGACAGAATACAAAGAGAAAGACTTTTCAAGTCTGAGAACTCGAACAGTCATTATGAATCTGAAACTCCTCATCTTCAGCCAGCATTATCGAGCTAAATCCATTGGGCCACAGAGTCGAAACATTGTTTTTCTGCACTGCAAGATATGAGGCGGCGGGTTTTGGAAAACTGAGTGCGCAAATGGCTGCGGCGCACCTGATTTTGGATTTCCCATTTGGACCATCTCCAAGCACTATTGCGGAAAATTAGAAAAGTACTTCTCCATTGCGGAGAATTGGAAAAGTGCTTCTCTGGTGGGAAATGGGAAAAGTACTTCTCTAGCAGAAAATGTAGAGGGAGGTGTAAAATCTGCAAAGTGCGAAAATCCTTCTTTACAGAAAATCACCAAAGGAGGGTGAAACCCACAAAGCGTGAAAATCCTCTACCTGTCTTTCCACATGTCATTCTTAAGTGTGTGGGCTACTTAACTTAAAGCACATGCTTTATTTGATCTCTTAAAACAACAACATGATATTCTTTTTTTTAATAAATCGGGCCCACCTTATTATGACTAAGCTTGCAGAAAATCACCTGAGAGGGGTGAAACCCACGCAGTATAAAATTCTCCTTTGCAGAATATTGCCAAAGGAGGGTGAAACCCGCACAAGGCAAAGATCTTCTTTGCGGAAAATTACCAACTAAGGTAGAATTCCGCCACGGAGAAGGTGATTTTTGAAATCCCGCCGAGCTCATTCTCGCTCATCTCTTAACCAAATTGCTAGACCAGCTCATTCATTATATCAGCCTTATCAAGAAGGACCAAGATATCAAGGTGGAAATAAGAACTTACAGCTTCCCGCTTCTCAGCAAAGATTAGCCATTGAAGCTGCTCCCAAAGGTCAGAACTCTTGTGCCTTTCACACCACAATAGATCATGACGGTAATACTTGTGAAGACATGATCAGATGTATGCAGATGTTAGGAGAATCTAGGCAAAGAATTGAATATCCAGAAGATGATGATGATCATGCTCCCCATCGTGACTCCGTAAATTTGTATTGTGAGTATGAATCTGATTCAGAAATTGGAGGGAATTGTTTTGCCACCTTGGATGGACCTCAACTAATGGTGATGACCTGAAGTCAGAAAAATAAGATGGGTCAGGTTTCTAATGCCGCTCCTACTCAGAATCCAACACATTCTCATAAGGCGGACAAAGGCAATAATGCAGCATCAAGTTCTTCACAAAAAGAACAAAAGGATAAGTCATCTACCTCTTTTGATATTATTCAATTTTGTGAAGAAACTAAAATTCAAGTATC
>MU224526.1:1409270-1419796 GCA_018584345.1 Thuja plicata | reverse complement strand
GAGACAATGCCACCGTCAGAACATGTTTATCAAAATAAAAAGGAACTCTGGGATCCGGAGATCTTACCACCGTGCCGCTCGCTTTCCCTGAAAGGTTAGTTTTTGCATAAGTATTTGAAAAGCAAAATAGACGGTACCTTTATCACATCTCCGAGTCCGGGAAAACTTATCACGCTTGGTGAAGACTTTTGATGAAATGATAGAAGGAGATCCGAAACCCGGAGAAGTGACCGTTAGAAAAGAGGAATGTGGAAGCAAGTCCACGTGGGCACCATGTGCGACAACATTGAATGGATGGGATGGCACTGACGGCGGAAGAGGCTGCTCAAATGTGCGAAAAGGGTAAGCCACATGGCCAGAATTTATTGCGCGCATGGGAAATAAATGAGGTTCTGACAGCCTTGATGGAGGAGAGAGAAAACTGCCTGTTTGAAACCAGCCATGAGCCAAGTTTCAAACAGGTGGTTTTCTGCCTCAAAGCAGGTTTTGAAGTAAAAAACCAACAGCAGAGGTGACTCGACCAGCTCGTCAAGCCACCCGGAAGGATATACAGAGGAGCCGAAAGGTATATACATGGGATGGAAGGATATACACAGGGTTATTTATAGAAATATACACATATACATGAATATATGCGTGGATGACTCCCACGGACAAAACAAGACGAAGCCAAGACGGGAATATACAGCTATTGACATGCAACGCTAGCTATCTACAGACTATTTTACAAAACACTTATGGACTATCTACAAACCATTCACATATGCACAGACTATCTATAGGTACTCACAAGCTATTTATGAGAATATTTACAAGATTCACACCTGCACAGAAGGCGGACAACCTTCTAGCAGAGCTGACCCACCAACGGGTGGAAAAACCAGAGAAACAACCGAGAGACCAAACAGACGAAAAAAAATAGAAACAAGCCAACCAAAAACAGAATGAAACGAACAAAAGACAAGGACGAGCGAAACACAGAAAACCAAGAAAATAAGAGCAAAGCGAAGAGGAAGGAAGGAAGAAACCAACCTAGAAACGCAGAAGGCGGAGGGTGGGTAGATTACCAGAAGAGCTCTGCAACAGCCCTGAATTGTCCAGCTTGTCAAGACCACCACCTCGGAGCACTAGCACACGTCTGAGAACAGTAGGCGTTAACCCTGATTATTGCAAATCCTTCTGTAACTGCTCTGCTAATTGCTTCGAAAATCGCTCAATTTCGCTCTTAGTGCTCAAAGATTTTAAACGTGGTAAGTGTGATAATGACAGGCAGGTCTTATTTATACCCGTGGTAAAAAGGACAATCCTCCGCACTCCGAAACTTCCAAGTTAAGCAAAACATCCAGACTCCAGGCCCGAGGATTCCTTATGATGATGTTTCTAGGGACTAGGAACATCATCGCAAACAATCTCGGAGTCCGAAATCGAACTTCCCAGCAAAAGGCAACCTCCAGGATCCAAGATCCCGGAGAGGAAAAAGAACCAACGAAACGACACACTCCAGGGAAGACAACCCCGGAGGAAGGAAGCAAAAAGGAAAAGAAAGATGAGGCAAAGCCACCACAAAAGCAAAACCCGAAAAAAAGGGGGACCCAACATTTTGCACACAAAATGTAGGGACGGGGATGCAGGGCATAACAGTGGTCTCTGTGGTCCAACAATTAGATCTAGGCCAGATACCTCTGGCCTCTCCAAAAGATGTGCCCTTGGAGGAGAATTTCCTAGCATATGGCACCGAGGAGGAATAACAGTAACATGATGAGAGGGACAACCCTGGAAATGTGGATACTGAGACCACAAATGATGGAGAAGGGATAAATCTAGGAGATACAAATGTAGACAACACCGAGGTGGAAGATACGAGAAAACCTAGGGAGAAAGAAAAGGAGTCTGATGTGACTATGAATGTTAGGGAAACACCACAAGACCCCAAAGAAGGCCCCAATACCCAAGCCTTAGCAAAAAGACCACCCCAGCAACCACAATGGCTTGTGGAATCCCAAAAAAGAAAGGCCCTAGTGGTAGCAAGTGTCCCTCTCTCCTTGGCTGAAATGATGGCCCAGAACCAAGAAGCTAAGAAGCCTAAGAAGGCACGGACTATCCATACCCTTTGGACTAGTTCGAGAGGAAGCATAGTCATAGTAGTTGTGATGCCTCCCCTAGATGTAAAAGTGGCAGCTGTAAGGGCCAAAAATTATATAGTTCAAGAGGTTCCTTTGGGTAGGAGAGACAAACAGGGTGAATTGGACCTGTTGAAAGAAGGTACCCAAGAAATTGAGGCCTGGTATGACAAACATGCACAGAAGATGAAGGAGGAAAGAGAAAAGAATGAAAATATCCTAAGGCTTCTAACAGATCTAACACAACCACTGGGCGAGATCCATCTGAAAGCCTCCACCTCTAGTATACTGCTCTCGCAGGGTGATGTGGATGCTCTAATGGCCATGAAAAAGAAGGCACATGCTGTGGATGGGTGGATCACTGAGAAAATAAAATCTATAAGGTAGTTCCTAGCAGTGACACTCCCAGACCTTTATGAGACCAACAACCTCATGGGCTAGGTGAATGAAATCATCTCTCTATGGGAGAAAGATATAGAAAAATATGAGGAGTGGAGGTCCACACTAGAATAAATAATGAACTTCAAAGAGGAATCCATTACAGAGACAAGAATTTTGGGAGAAGAGCCCTTTGGGTTCCTCCAGGCCTAACACTCTAGAATTGGCCTTAAAATTGAGGTGAGCAAGAAACTAGTAGTGGCCCTAAAGAATAGAATCCTGGGAGTCTGGAATTCTTTGGATTTATACATAGCATTTGTAACAAGGGTTTCGCAATTTGATCCCTTCACTACCAGGACCTGTGCCCTAGAAGATTTTGTACTAAGAAAATTGGTGAGCTGATGGAGTCTTGGTACCACTCCATCAGAGATTTTGACAGAGGAAATATGTCATGCCTTATCCAAGATGATGCTCCAGGCTTATGATATAGTGAAAGTGGTTGCATAATTCAGGAAAGGGGTCGACGATGTTGATGAACAATTCAGGGTTGTCAACAACCGGTGGGACTGCATCAAGGTCGTAGATGAAGATGGAATTGGACAAATTTTGGAGGCCTTCAAATAGAGCAAGGAACAATAAATTTCTTTGGTCTTCGGAGATTTTCACCAGTATTGCACAATTTTGAAAATTCATTTTTCTTTGAGCGTAAGCTTCCGGACTCTAGAATTCTGGGTCTGAAGTTTTGTATTCATTCATAGTGATCCTCTTCTATGTTCCCCAGAGCTAACCAATCATAGTCAAGTAGTTAATAAGGGGGTTAGTAGGTAGGTAATCCCAATTAGGCACGTCAGGCAGAAGAGATGGCTCTAACAGGTGATTCTCCCGACACGCCACTCCCACATTAACTTGCTAATGTGCATTGAAGATAGCGAGCTGCAATTCTTATTTATGAGGCATGTAGCCTCAAATGTCGAGACAATCAAATTTCTTCTATAAATACCTTGACACTCTTCTCTATGATGATTCTTCTAGATTTCTCCTCTTATCTTCTCTTTCTATCTTGTCAGGCCTCTACACCTTTCAAGGTGATTGTATGTGGTGCAGGTAGTACTGACCACAAGATAATGTATTCTATTTCATGAGTGTAAATTTAGATTAGGTTAATTTTAGGTCAAACTTTGTGTATAAATAAGAAGTTTGACACCATAACAAGGGTCAGTGAAATTGATGATTGTGCAGACCAACAAGTAATAGAAGATAGCTTTTTACTTTCAGTAGTTTCAGGAGCTCAATGATTAACTATTCTTAGTAGCTTAGAATGCTCCCTTGGAGCTGTGACTGTACACACCAATGATGCTGGAATATTTTGAGTTAATGAAGAAGGAAGGACATCTTATGGCTATTTGTTATGTGTTGTTCTGATCTTAGGAGTTAGAAAAAATATTTTTGTGCAGCATGTTTTCTCATGTCCTCTACTCCTATGTTCTAGTTTAGATTAATGATCTTATCTCACCTTGCTATTGAATGCATGTGAATCACTGGTTCTTTATGTATTTGGTATTCAGTGTAGTTTTCTTGCATTAGAGGTTAGTTTGATGTTTGAATATTTATTGCATAACTATAGGTAGAAATGCATATCAAACCTTATTCGATCTTTTGAAGTTTATTTGATAATATAAGTGCTTGCAGGAAACCCCACCCCTTTTGAAATCCCTGAGAAGATGAGTAAAAACCAGCTATCCCCTCACACAATGGTCACCTGTCCAAATTAGCTTCCCTGCACTATCGAGACTTAACTACTAGGTGCTTGGAGGCGAGGAGAATTCATTCTATAAAAAACATCTTTAGGCAGAGTTGGCCAGTACCCAAGTTCTTAGTGACAACTTACCTCTATTGGCAGAGCTGGTCATAAAGTCTCATCAATAGAAATTGGCGCTAGAAGGAGAGTATGAGCTCATCTTCCTCAGAATATTTTGATTTTACACGACCCGAGGGTTCCCCAAGTAGTAGTTTTAGGAACCAAAATTTTCGTAGAATAGGTCGTCTTCACCCTTAAGTTTTGATAGAATCCTTTGATCAACCCCAAATCCCAGAGAGTTTGTAGAACTCAGACCTCCCATATGAAAGAGTAGGACCCAACAAATGAAGTAGCCAACCAACTTTATCTAGGGTTTCACTACACACCAGAATACCCAAATCCATCAGATAATCCTAGGGACCAATGCTTAACCTAGCCAAAATAAAACAACCCAAATGGGTACTTACTTTGGTAACACCAGGTACCAAATGGGGTAGTTCCCCGGTAATACCAACAATCTTCCTCCACATCTGGAGAAGATCTGCCCAAAGTATGAGCATCTAGGCCCACAAACCATAAAAGAACATCCTCAGGCCTATAAGGATGCCCTGGACTGACACCAGATACAAAATCAAGAAGTTGTGACCCAAATGTTTCCTCTATCTTTAGGGAAGAATGAGTTGAACTGGTACCTCAACTTTCTCGCCAACTCCATCAATAGTTGGAAAGATTCCTGGTGGCCTTCCATGTTCATGTATAACTAGCATGGTCCCACATCCATCTTATGTCCATCAGGAAGGAACCAAATGAACTCTTCACCACATTCAACCATCATATCCAACATGCCTTGAAGCGGTGCATAGGTCCCTTCATCCCATCTACTAGTGTAACCATCCAGACATATCTGAATGCTATGGACCCCATTGTTGCAAGTCTCATCTAGAGAATTATCACTGCCAATAACTGGGATACTCTAGAAAAATTTTACAACTTAGCCCTAGAGTTTTTCTATGGTTTGATAAAAGCTCCTAGTGGGATTGGATAGAGCCTACCCTTCAACATGATACCCAAAAGAACTCCTTACACCAGGGGATACAACCCCAATCCAGAAATGGGTGCCAAAAAGATGGCCATGGGCCCACCATCGATAGACCAACAGGTTTGGTATTTTTATCCATCTCAAGACCAGACAATACCAGGTCTGGAATACGTTCCTAGAAACCAGCCACAACAAATGAAACAACCTCTAACACAAGCCTCCAGAGTACCTTTCTTCCAGTCATCTGCGGTTGGAGGATTTATGTCTTGGACTCCAGGAGCCGCTGCTGCTTTCCCTGGGAATCCACCACAACTACCATCACACTATGACACAACTACCCAACTGTCCACCAAGGTCAAATCCCTCCAATGATTGGTGTCCTCCTTGATGATGGACATGGGACAGCTAAAGGTGGGGCCTTCTACGCCTCACAACTCCAATTCCCAGAGAGGGAATATTCTCTTCAAACAAAGAAACAACAATTCTGGAGGTTAGAACTACAACAATAGGCCTTGACCCAACCAACAATAATGGAATAATAACACAAATATTAGAGGTCCTCCTCTAAACCAAAATACCACTCATGGTGGTGCTAGACCCAGTCATTCTGCATAGCTTGCAAAATTCCACCCCCTGACCACATGGTGTAGATTGCATGACACCAACTCTCATTCTAAGGTGAACTATGCCACACTAGAGAAGATCATCATGATCTCCCAGTTAGACAAGCAATAAATTGTTAATCCTACTTCCTTAGAATCATCCTCATCAGAGCCTCCTCACATTTCCTTTACACGTGAGATCATTTTCTTTGGGATAAACAAAGAGGATGAAGAAGAACCCGAGTTGCAGGGGTTCTTTAATGAATCCATCTCGGCCTTTGAGGCTAACTCCTTCACCAGCCCATGGACTGCCTACAACACTCAGATTCAGGCTAGAAAAGGGGCAGCTTACATGCCAATGCCTCCCAATAATACCACCCCCCAGGACAACAAAAATGATCATTCCTCCCCACTGAAAGGACCTGGCTCTAACCACACCAGGTATCTAGCTGGGGGAAATCACATTTACCAGGGGGGATGGTTTGACATCACTAAGGCATTAGAGAGCACCACCAACTCCATGACCTTGATGAAGGTTTTTCTAAATTTTCCTGAGTAGAAGAAGTCCATTATGAAGCTCTTGGGGAACTCAAAAGCCGTCAGTCATCCACAAAAAACTGCCACATTTGACGATGCTAACTCGACCATCTTCCAGAGAAACACAAAGGATCCTCCCTTCCTATTAGGCTTGAACATTCAAGGGAAGAACCTATACAACTTCCTAGTAGATTTTGATGCTTTGGGCAATGTCATGCCCTTATCCATATGCCAGAAGATTAGACTCACTCCCACTCCATCCAAAGGCGTAGTAGTCCTATTGGACAAAACTGCTATAAAAATGGTTGGTGAGCTGAAAAATGTCCAAATTTAGCTCATCCAAGACCCCTAGATGTTGAGAACAATATTTATCTAAGTGGTGGACATCCCTGCAACTTACATGATGTTATTAAGTCAGAATTGGTCAAAGGCCCTTAATGGGAATTTCTCTAGGGACTTCTCTCACTTGTGGCTCCCCTAGAAGGGGAAATCAAATCAAATCTAGGTGGAGAGTGAACCCAGAATGAAATAGGCCCTCACTGAAGTTAGGAGGGTAAATGAAGTCCTTTTCTCTAAATCTTCCCTCAGGGTGTACTGAACATGAGAAATTCTAACCTTTGATTTTATCCCTGGGGAGAATCCTATAATCTCTCAGAGAATTTAGGAAATAGACGAGAAATTGAAGTGTTAGGTAGACTCACAAAATAACATGACAACTCTGGCCAGTCTCTTTTTTGGCATTTGGTGTCAGGTACACTACTAGAAACACTCTAAACTAGAGTCTGAGCCCTACATTGCCACTGCTACCCACCACATCAACAACCTCCAAGAGAAAGAATGTAAAGATGGATTCCCTAGACCAAGTAACCCACCTAGTGGTATAACAGAGGTGTCTCTCATCTAGGAACCTGAACCAGAAGATCCTCTAGAGGAAATTCTTACCCATGCACCTTCAGAACTAGAGGAATCACCTCCCAAACCTCCCTAAATTGATCCAAATTCCACTTTGTCCTCTCAACCCTAGAAAATGAACAATGATTTGTGGATCCTGAAGTTTGATGGATCCCGGTCTAAACAAGGTTGTTGGGGCTAGGCTGGAACTAACCAACCCATGGGGGAAATCCTTCCTCGTGTCCTACAGGTTGTAGTTTAACTACACCAATATTATTACGGAGTATGAGGCCTTGGTCCTCAGACTCCTGTTTGCATTAAGAAAAGGGGTCACCTGCCTTCAGCTAATGGGGGATTCTGAGTTGATTGTAAAATAGGTCTGGAGCCAATACACATGTCATGACAAAAGGATGGCTGCATACTGCAATTGGGCATGGAGCCTACTTGAAGCCTTTGATGTTTTTGGCATCAAGATCATTTCCCAAAAATGTAACTATGTTCTGGATGCCCTTATTGTGTCTACCAGCACCCTCAAGCAGATGGCTGGTTCCTAGCTCTGAAATTTTTATGTTGAGATGGTCCCCACCCCATCGATCCTAGCTAATATCACCAACTTTTAGGTTTTTGAGGATGGCCAACATATTATAGCCTTCATGGCCAACATTGTTGTCTTTGAGGATTAGATAGTGGAAGAAATTAATCATGATGATACTGGGTAGGGTGAAGAAGACAATGGGATCATCAACCTAACCACCAATACCATCCCAAGATGGTAGCTCTTGAACAAATCTTAGATTCAGACCCTCGGGGCCAAGACAAGATATCATCCTCCTTTGAGGGAGGAAAATTTGAAAAGGTCAACATCGGCAAGGCTGATGAAGAAAAATTGGTCCACATTGGTACCTCTTGCTCCCCAGAGGAGAAGGAGAAGATTCTAGCGGTTCTCTGAGAATACATTGATGTTATTTCCTAGGGGTATGAGGATCTTAAAACCTACAAAAAATCTATCATGAATCATACCATCCCACTGAAACCAGATGCCAAACCCTTTTGACAAAAGTAGAGGTCGGTAAACCCATTGATCAAACCTCTAATCCATCAGTAGGTTCAGAAGTTATTGTCATCCTGAATTATTTTTCCTATCCGGCACACAACATGGGTTTCTAACCTCATCCCTGTGCGCAAGAAGAATTGTGAGATCCACCTGTGTGTGGATTTACACAATTTAAATAAGGCCTCCAAGAAGGACAATCACCCTCCCCCCTCATTGGATGAGGTATTACAAATTGTCAATGGTTCCCAAATGATGTCCTTGTTGGATGGATACTCTGGATATAGCCAAGTTATGGTTAAGTTTGAGGATATAATGAAAAAAAAGTTCACCACTAAGTGGAATGTTTGCATATCAAAGAATTCCCTTTGGCCTCTTTAACATGGCGGCCACATTTCAAAAGGCCATAGACATTGTGTTCGAGGGTCTGGTTAACAAATGTATAATCATCTATATGGATGATTTAATAGTCTTTTCCCGGGATAGGTGTGATCATTTCGCTCACCTTGCTCAGATCTGTGACAGATGTCACTGGTATGGCATCTCCCTCAACCCTACAAAATTTATATTTGGGGTCACTGAAGGAAAGATGCTCAGGCATATTGTCTATGAGAAGGGGATATCCATTGACCCTGAGAGAGTTGAAGCACTGCTAAATTTGCAAATGCCTAGCAGTGAAAAAGAAATGAGCTCTTTCTTCGAAAAGATAAATTTTGTCCGACGGTTCATAATTAGATTTGCCAAAATTGTTAAGCCAGTCAATGATATGATGAAAAAGGATACCAAGATTGAGTGGAGCCCCAAAGTGAAGAATGAGTTTTCTCAGATAAAGAAAACCATAGTGGAGGCACCAGTCTTGGCAGGTCTAGACTATTCCCTCTCATTCCATATCTATTCCTTCGCTTCACCACATTCTGTAGTTGCACTCTTAAACTAGAAGGTTTAGGGGGAAGAGAGACCCATTTCTTTCATAAGCCCCCCCCTTCAAAAATGTTGAAGTCCAATATACACACTTGGAAAAGCAAGCCTTTTCTCTAGTCTAGGCCGTGAAGAAATTCTGGCATGATATTATCTGGAGTTTAGTGCATGCTATCATCCCAGATAAGGCTGTCAAATCCTTACTGCTATAGAGCAAACTGGGTGTGTGTGATGAGAATGTGTCACACTTCTATGAATCATTCCATCCAAGGTTGCTAAAGAATGAGGCCTCAAATATCAATCCATAGCTCTCTCGTCATGGAGTGCAAAGGTGTGAAATGGAGGCCCTTAGATTGACCTAGTTAGTGCCTATGCAAGTACACCATGAAATTAGAGATTCAAATGCATGAAAATGAGATCTACTCTATATGATAACAATGCATGAAAAGAAATTAATCTAAATGATAACAATGCATGATTATTCTATGAAAGGAAATACAAATGCAAATCTAATCTATGAAAATAAATATGAATCTAATCTACATGAGTAGCCATGGATGCAAGAAGAAGAAGACAAGAAGAGAGATGTCGCAATATCCAAGCTCAAGTGCTCAAATCCTCCTCCAAAATTGCTCTCCAAACCTGCAACATAACAATACTATGAAAACCTAAAAATGAAAATGAGAAGGAGAGATTTCCTTATAAAGAAAAGTCAACAGTTGAGATTAAGCGGCAAAAATCAAAGACTATAATTAAGAGGCAAAAATCCCACCACTTAGGAGGATGTGAAGAAAAAGGATTTTTATTTAATTTATTTCCCTTTTTAACAAATAAAGTTCTTTAAATGTGGATTTTTATTTATTTAATGGTTTTCTTTATAATTAAATAAATTAGAAGAATTTTATTTAATTAAATGGGGGGAATTGAGTTTAATTAAATAAGAGGAATTTTACTTAATTAAAAGGGAGAAATTTAATTTAATTAAATAAGATGAATTTTATTTAATTAAAAGGGAGATTAAATTTATTAATTAAATGAAAATGATCAAAGCTTAGGAAATATTGAAATAATTGAATTAATTACAATTTGATCAAGGAAATTGATTTGAATTGAAAATTTTCCAAAGCATTGATTCAGAAATTTGATAAATTGATAAAATGATAAATGGGGCCCAAAGTCTAGGCGACCATTT
>MU224526.1:1370355-1381456 GCA_018584345.1 Thuja plicata | reverse complement strand
TTAAGTCAAAAGCTTTGAGGTGTTCTCAAATGGAGGGAAAGTTGGTTGGTTGTCTCAAAGATATTAGGAACTAAATAACTCCATCATTTAATTAAATTAGCCATGGAAGGGTGATTGGGTTGGATTTAATCTTTTTGATTTGAGCTATAAAATTGAAAAATTAATTGCATAATTTGATTAATCCCTTTATGCTTGAATTTAATTACTTGATCTTTTAATTTGATTTGATTTTTGTTCATTTGATTTGATCCATTTGTTTTGCATTGAGATGAGATTTTAAGGTATTTATCTAAGATTTATAGTTTGAAATGCTTGAGATACACCTGGTCAATTTTAGGTGTCTACAAGATCTTCCTTCCTTATTCTTGTTTCTAAATGATTGATTCATTTATGCATTGATCCTTTCTTTTGGGTTAATCAACTTGAATCTTTCATTTTCATATTCAATGATAGAAGGAGAGCATCGTATTTACCCCCATCACAATAATAAACACAACATATTTAAATGTAAGGGATTTTAAGTTAATGAACACACCTCTAAACCTAATTCATTCATTTTATCCTTTACTGTTCCTAACAGTCAACCATAGGTTTTCTAACTTGGTCTTGAAACCTCATTGCATGAATAAAAAGGAAAACAAAAACCTTATGTACAAACTCTAATCCTCCATCCCCTATGGTTTCAGCCATTTCCACCAGTGGATGCTTAGGTTAGAGCCATTTTGGGCACTGAGACTCTACAAATAGAATTATAGACCAGTGAGCTTGCAACTAATGTAACACTCTACTCCTAGAACTTCAAAGAAAATTTTAGAATGCAAAAGAAAGCTAACATTAAACACTACACCCCAATGGGGTCCGATCTCCTTTCCCAATCCATAAACAGTCATACAGAATGTAGAAAGCTTTGTGAATTACAAAGGTACAGTCAAAAGCATCCATACAGAAGTACCAAAAACAAGTTTTGCATTAAAAAATTTCATTAACTTCCCAAAATCATCAAATCCACGCTCATATACCAAGCATGATTAGTTACATTTGCTCTAACTTCATTTGGCAACTTCTTGTCAAGAAGTTGTAAAAGTTGCTCAAGAAAATTTTACATTTTGTGTAATTTGACTTCTTTTGTCAACTTGATGGTCATGGTTGACTTCTATGACCATAATTAGGACATGTAGGATCCCAAGACACATCCTAAACTCAAGATATAGAAAAATAATATATTCTGTCTTTCGAGGTCAAAACGACCATAAAACACCTAGTGAGCACTTCTGGCTCTTACAAAAATGAACTTGATCAACATTGTATCCAACCTATTGGATCTTATTCCAATCCACACAATAAAACCTATTACAACCCTAAAAAACACTAACACGTCAAAATGGGGAGGTTCTCTACACTAGAGAATCCAGTAAAGAGAACACACAAGGATAAATTAGTTCAAGGGGTGGATACAAAGGAAGATGAGGAAATTATAGAGGTATAAATGATGACATTAATTTTTCATTAGTATTCAAAAAACATTTTTGGTAAGCCTACACCGAAATACAGTAAAGGGAAAACTGAAGATCAGATTGGCAGATCACGAAAAATGACTAAGTATAGAGAGAACCAATGACACAAGGAAGTGTGTAAACTAAAAATCACAATACAAAGAGTTAAAGAGGAACCCGATAGAGGAACCTAAAATGCAAGTTATAGTGTAGACTGAAAAAATAGATTTAGTGCAACTAACAGTAAAAACCAAAGGACAGTCAAGCATGACCGAAAGATAGAACTGAAAGTTAGTTGTACCCACAAAAAGTGGATCTGACTTCCATGTGAGATAAAGCAAGGGTATTCTATTTATAGGATATTTAATTTTTTTCTAAATCCATTTATTTAGGGACAAAAAAAACTAATGTAAGTGTTTTAATCAATCTGACTGATTTAAATAACATAGACTAGGAGATCTAGGTGCAAGTTGTAAACCTGATCTTAGAGTTAACATTATTTTTATCTCAACTCGATGAAATCAATCCATCTAGAAATAGATGATGTAATTATTCATTAGAATGTATTTGTAAGAGAGAGGAGAACAAAATGCGCACATCTATGGATTGAATTGAGAGTTTCAAGAACTAGAGCAGAAAAAGAAGAATTTGGTTAGTAGAACCAAGAACAGAGGAAACCGATAATCAGACATATTATTCAATCATAGTTAAGGTGATATTAATTTGTATTTTAACTACATAGGATCTGTATCATTAATAGGAGATTTCATTTACAAGATCAATTTGTAATTTTCTATCATTCTAACAAGTGAAGCAAAGTGTAAGAAATCCTTTCAAGAAAGGTGGATTTAACAGTCCAATATCAAATCTCTTAACCGAGTGCACACTCAATAGCATTACTAAAATCTCCTAATAGAGTAGAATTTAATAGGTCTCCACCGATACTCCTAACAGGGTAGATCATCAGAAGTGATCAAAATTGTAAACCTTAACCGGCCCCCTTCCATTCTCCAAACAGTGAAGTTTTGTGGGTGCCATCCCCACCAAATATTTTACTTCCTAATAGGAGTTTTTTGCGATATCATATCTTGTGTTATGTGTCAATTATGTTCATGAATGTTTCTATGAATGATTAATATGTTTATTAATGTTATGAATTGATATAACTCACACAAAGATAGTGTAGATCAGATTGAATGGATATGCAATTGATTGCAAAGGTTAATTGATTAAAGAACAAGAATTTTTTTTAGAGGTATTGATTCACCCCTCCCTTTTTAGTACTACTACTCATTGTAGACACTTAAAAATGGTTCAATTCTTGTGCCCCCTTTTAACATGTCTTCTATATTGTGTGTTTGATCACCAATATTGTGTCATTCTTCTATTAATTAAATAATGAAAAATATTTAATTAAGTACTAAAATTTGTCCCTAATTATCATCATATTTTGATCAATTTGATCTTTTGATCATGTCTAACAATGTCATTTTTTATCATTCATAATTTTAATCATGTCAATACAATTAATTCATCTTCTATAGGGGTAAATAATTATTAATTTATTCCCTATTCCTAAGTCCTAACCTATGATAAGTAAATAAACTTTATTTTTCTCAATGTTCCCTCTTTTTTCCATAATTAATTAATTATCTAATGTCAAATTTGGGAATTATTATTAATTTCCTAATTTCTAATTTCTAACTTTCCTATTTCCTATTTCCTAATTTACTAACATGAGTGGAATCAATTTAAAAATTAATTATCCACTCATACCTCTTTTCTAGCCTCCACTTCCTCAATTTTAGCCTCCACCTTCTATTTTCCTTTTGTCATAGTTTATTAGAAATTTCCCTTTCTTCACTCACTAATTTCTAATTGTGCATTCAAGTTGTCATAATTAATGACAATTTTCCTTTTTCAAATTTTCCAATTGTTATAGTTTATGACAATTTCCCTTTTGCACATTTAATTACTAATTTTTACAATTTGAGCTCTCATCTTATATAAATTGAGCTCATTTTGTCTTTCTTTGGTAAGAACCACATCTTTCAAATCTTCTCGTTATCATGCCAAATTTATTTCATGGATAAGTGCAAAATCATCATGGGAGCTACATCAACTCATTTTGAGAAGTAAGAAAGGACATTGGAATCCATTTGAGGGAGTTTTTATTATGTTTATTTGCATATATTTTTAATATTGTTTCTCAATTTCTCTAATGTTAGGATAGGATTTTTATTTGTATGCTTTTATAGGTTGTGGTTTCCTTGCATGCAAATGTTTTCTTCTTTTTCCTCTCCTTCATTTGGTGAACCCGATGTGAATATGCAAATGTAATTTTCCTTTGTTGTTTTTTGATGTGTTTTGCAGGTTTTCAATAATTTTCTCATATCTCCCAAACAACTGGGAACCTGTCCATGAAATTTATATTACATCTTGAGGATGGTATCAAGTCTACAGTCCAAAACGCAGAGCTTTATGATTCATTTTGTGTGTTTTATTCCATTTTTATGATTTTTCATAAAAACTTAATTATGAGCGCAAATTAGCAAATTTTTTTAAAAGATTTACATTTCTGAAAAGATATTCAAATTATAAATTGGGTCTATTCTCTGTATTTTTTATTTTCATGACCAATAATGACCGAAATAAATACATCTTTGAAACTAGTCTGTTTTGAAAAATAGGGTCCCTAGGGCACAAATTAAGGAATTTTTTAAAAATTCTTACATTTTTGGAAATCTCATTGATTTTTAATAGGGGTTATTTCTTTCCATTTTTAATTTTATTGTCTAGAGATATATCTAAAAATTGGATCTTTATGACTAGGTAAAAAGCATTAAAAAAAAACAAGGTACACTTGTTCCAATTTCAATTGATTTGCATGCTTTTCTTTTGTATGCATTTTTATGTGTTACTAATGATTTTTGTAGAATTTTAGAAATCGTGGTATGAAGACTAATTCCTAAAACTACTAATTTTTTCAAATGTAGGACATTTTGTAGAAGACATTTTGTTTTCCCAAACTCTTGTGTTTGTTTTTTCGTAGTTAGAAAACACTTCACTTTGGTGCTTGAAATGAACTTTATGCTTTCATGTATCTTATGTGTTTTATAGATTGTAAAACCCTAAGAATCATATGAGCGTATCCTCTCCCCTCACCTTCGTGGATCTTGGGTGCAAGAGAAACTCATATCCTTCTTATAGAGTGGCTACCTCCCAAGTGCTTTAGTAGAGCCAGTGAGAGTGGATTCCCAACCGGTGACAGGCTAAAGCCAAGCCCATCCAACCAGGATATAAATATGTCATTATGGTTAATCTCTCAATGGATAGGTTTTGAATGTGTTATACTGGGAATAAGATCTCCCTTAGTACCCTTGTGGTGTGTTAAAACCTACAGAATGTAACTTCCGTAGGCTGGGAGGCCTCCATAACGAAGCTAATATGTCACACGTATAACCACCCGAATGGAGGCCCTTATTAAAAACCATGTTTTAGTAGCCAAAAACCTTCTATCTATTGGCGTGGAAGGTCAGAGACCAACTAAGATGCCCCACACTTTCACGGCTATTAGTCGAGACAACAATCCCTTGGGAAGTGATGTCCCTTGGGAGTTGAAGCTTGGAGTGCCTGAGAAGTGAGTGCACATGTAAGGAGGAGCCCGTGCCTCCAAGCTTCTAGGTTGTCCACTAGTAGTAAGCATGGCTGAACTTTGGTTCAAGTGGGGATTCAACAGATACTGTCCTTGCTATCCTTAGGTTGTGATGTGTTTGTTTCAATTTTACAACAACCATTCTTCACAATTTGTCTTGTGTGGGTGTTTCAAAATTTTAAAGAGCAATTTCAAAAACATTCCAAAAATTTCAAAAATATTCCCAAACATTCTTGAACACTTTGATTCTTCCCAAAACATCTTGTTTCAAAACCTTGTGAACATATGGAGACCAAAAACATTTGTCTTGGAGCCTTGCGGATTGCTTCATTCTTGCATATCCATAGCATAATCCCTTTTGCATACATTGCATTAGTATCCTTGCATTTTCAATCTTAATCCTTTTGCATTAATCTTGCATCATAACAACATCTTTCCTTGCAAAAATCCTCATGCTGCATTTAGATCCTTTTCAAAGACTTTGTAAAATCCCAAAGGGATTCAAATTTTAGGGTCTTACCTTATGTCATTGAAGAAAGAATCTTGACTTGGTCCCTTATTCCCAAATTTCAAACCCCCCTATCATTTGGTCTCACTCCATCTTTGTCATTTTGGATTGGACCTAATCCCTTTTTATCCCTTTATCAAATTGATCCCTTTTAAAGTCAAGATCCCTATTCACTTTTCTAAGGTTAGGCTCTTAGGTTTGCGATTTCCAAAGATTTTTCAAATCCAAAAAGAAATCAATTGCATAAAGCCATAGGTTGCTTTGCATACATCATCCAAAGTCCAAATTTGCATTTTCTTAAAGTCCTTGCATATTTAGGTTACATTTTCATCCTAAAAGTCCCTCAAAAATTCCAAAAATATCTTGCATTTGCATATAGTCATCATGTCAATCTTCACTAGGTTCCAAGCATCCAAAAGGAAACAAGAAACTTATCAACCCACGTTTCCATCACAAGGAAAATCCCAATTACATTTTGACCAAAGAAAAGATATACCTTTGCAACAACAATCTTTTGAGCCAAGTCAAATGGCATCAACACAACCAAACAATCAATTGCATCAAGTCCATTCAAACATGATTCAAAATTTGCAAAAAAAATTGGCTAAAGAAAAGAATCTCTTGGAAAAGAGGGTTGAAAAGATGATAAAGAGTAGAAAGGAAATGTCCAAACTCCTTGGATGTCCAATTGAATCTTTTGGTGAAATTGACACACAATCTCTCATTGAGAAATCAAAGATACCAAAACTCATTTTACAACCCAATGAGGCAAATGAACAATTTAACAAAGCCCAATTCAATCCTGTGCAAGAGCCAATATTTTTCAATCAAGTCCCAGATCAAGCTCAAATCAAAATTCAAACCAGTCTCCATGTGCTCAAATTTCAAATCAATCATTCAACCAAGTTCCAAATCAAACCTTTCAACCTGACCATGGCATAATTCAAATGGGGCCACCACCAAATTATGAACCAATCTTCATTCTAATACAACCAAGTGATCTTCAAACAATTTCACAACCTCTTGTGCCAATCATGTAGACAAGACAATCAATACCAAGATCACAAACAATAGCATTGATTGAGGAACCTTTTGTGTCCTCCAATTCACCACCAATGTCTTAACAAACAAAGAAAAATTCAAATGTGACATCTTTTGAACATCAACCAAACATAATCAATAAGAAACCTTTTTTTGAACATGTTCAATCCAAAATTCTTTCCAACATGTAAATACTGATGAGGTGTCACAAACAAGACTTATCAAGCAGCGTAAGTTCAAATCCAAAATTTTAAAGAATTTGTTTCAAAAATTGGATCAAACAAATAATTTACCTGTGTCTAGAAATGGCTCACCCCAAAATAATCACATGGATGACATACCTATTTCCCCTCAAGATTTTGAACTTCAAGAAACATCCATGTTTCCTTCCACCCCTTCATCCCCACATTCCTCCCAAGAGAAATTTCCTCCATCCTCATCAAGTGCTTCTTCCAACAATGTAACCTTCCAATGGCTATCCATGAAAGACATCCAAGCTAGCCCCATGCATAGCCCAAGTTCCTTTAAACCAATTCCACCATTTCCTCCCATTTCAATCAAGCCTATTCATGAGATTCCTATTCAAAGTCCATCTCCTTCATATCAAAATGTTGACCCCTTTCAAGAACCCCCCTTGCATGTCCAAAGTCATATCCCATGTTAACAGGATGATAAAAAGAATGAAGAAACATGTCTAAAAACATATCAAGATCAAGATCCCTTCAATGACCAATTCTATCCTATTGTTGACCAAGACAACATTTCCCTTAAGCCTCATTTCCTTATCCCCCTATCCAAAATGATCCTTTTTCACTGCCAAACCAAAATGTTCTTCCAAATCCCATTGACCTTCCACTTCCTAAGAAAGATCATGATCTACCTTCCATGTCTTCCCAAGGTCCCTTTCCAAGTCAAGATCAAGGTGTCCCTTCACCTTCATGTCCTCCAAAAGATCCCATTATTCCTCCAGATCCTCCTAAAGATCCATCCATCCATTCTTCTCCTTGTCCTAATCCTTCAAATCCCCTTGTGATCCAAGCACATCTATGCAAGTTTTTTATGAACTCCTTACACTTCAAATGGGTTCCCCTAGTTCTATTGAGTCTATTCCACCTCATGGTCCTACAAGTCCTTCCATGTTATTCACACCTCATAATAATAGACTCGCGTCTTATAGCAAGTATCCTACTAGTCAAGGAAAGAATTATCAAGTCAAAGGGTTAGACCTCCATACAAAAGGTATATTGAAACCCTTATGTGTCCAAGAAAATTCAAATGGCCATGGTCTTAAAAATAAATCTACATCTCAAGGCGTTGGTATCCCTTCAAAATCAAAATCCAGACGTATACCTTCCCCTTCAACCCTTCCATCCATCCTAGGTCCATATTTTCCTCCCTCCACTAGCTTGCAATCCCCTTACCCTTTCCCAAATGTAAGTCAGAAAAGGAACACATCTTGGAGAACCCTCCATCCATCCAAAAAGCCTCCATACAACTCCTATCCATCCATGAATTCCATTGCCTTTCAAAGCAATTTGAATGCCAAACATAAATTCTACAAGTCAAACAATCCACATGCTATCAAGGATCAACATGTCAAGTATAATCAACATGTACAAAAGAAGAAAATTTTGATCCAAAATAAAAAAGAATTATCAAAAAGGCTACAAAGGCCCATTGAGAAAAAAATAAATTCAAAAGCCATATGGGTTCCAAAATCCACTGTGCAAGCAATACATTCAAAGGACCCTCAAAATAATGAAAAATAAAAAAGCATGTGGATTCCCAAGAAGCTCCTTGAAGCACAGAGTCCTAAAAAAATGTCCAAATTGGCATCCAAAATTGCTATCCCTCCATCTAAATGTCTTCCATTTTCCAAATCCATTTTGCATCCTTGTGTCCCCAAATCCGTATCCATTCCTTCATTAATCCTTCAAAATCCAAAATCTCATTTTCCTCTATCACTCCATCACCCCTCAATGTGTGTGCCAATGTTGTTCTTGCATCCATTCCCTTCCACTTTAAAGAAAGATGGCATACATTACCTTGATTATCCAACACCTATTTTCCAACCTTTTATCCAACCTATCCAATCCCTTACATAAAGCTTGTCCCATCCTTATCTAATCACCCACTTCATATCATTTTGTCATTACCCTACCAACATCTTTGTACAATATCTTTCAAAAACACATTTCAAAGAGTAAGGTGTTTGAGTCCTTTGTCCATGTCACTTCATGCGTCCAGTTTTTTTTCAAAATGTCAAAACATGTCAAAAAAATGAAAAAATAAAAAAATAAAAAATTGAAAGAAAAAGTTGCCTTGATGAAAACCTAGAAAACAGGCGTCTTGGCAACACAAAAAAAAAGTCAAGAGAAATAATTTCATCCAATAGTGAAAACCTAGCAAACAAGCACTTTGGGCAAGTACCATGATGAAAACCTAGCAAACAGTCATCATGTGTAATTCTATGAACTTCTTGCAGTATATACTTGGGGGAAAATTTCATTGGCATTAGCCTCCATTATCCCCATCATGTCCTCCATTATTCCTTTGTCCCTCATATCCTTTATCCTATCAACACCCATATATCCCTTATCCCTGATTGATCTTGCATATCCTATCCATATCCTATTATTTTCCTGTTCATATCCTGTCATTTTCCTATTCATATCCTAACATTTTCCTATCAAAATCCCTATCTTGGTCTTGATGTAAAATAAGGATGTTCAATGCAAAAACATGTTTTCAAAGAAAAACCTCTTGACATGTCCATTTCCCACATTCTATCCATTGCACTATCTCATTACCTTATCATTGTCTTGTCCAGTCCCCCAGCTTGGTGAAAAAACATGTTATCCCATTTCTTGGATAGTCCTTGGCACCTACCAGATCCAATGCAATGACCCTTGGCCTTCGTCCATCTACCAGTCCATTTCCCCTTTGACAATGTCCCTGCCTTGCTAGACACTGGGGGCAATTCAAATCTTGCAACTTGTAAATATCTTAATGTCCTGAAAAAATCCTAAAAATCCAAATAAGAAGCTAAAAATACAAAAAAAATTGAATAATGTCCTGAAAAAAATCTAAAAATCAAATAATGTCTTGAAAAGAAAAATTCAAAAAAAAAAAATTAAATATGATGCTGAAAAAATCCTAAACATCATAAAAAGTCTTGAAAAAAAAGATCATCACAATTTTTTTTTTCAAAAGTCCTAAAAATCAAAAAATCATAAAAAAAAAATTAGAAATAAATGTCATTTTATGAGTCATTTCATTTTCTCATATGTACATAATCGCTTGTTGTTTTCAATAAATTGTCCCTTGTAACAAGACATACATTTGAGCAGACACAATCTGAAGACTTGTCAAGCTGTGCGCTTAACAAAATCATGCATTCATAGACAAACTATCCAATCCAGTTAGCAATCAATCAGATAAAAATTGTCCTATCAGTCAATCGACATCAATTTGTTATCAATCATCATTTTTTCTTATGCAGGGTGTGGTATACTCGAAACCGGACGGTATTTGTCTTAGATGGGGTACTTCATTCCTGAAACTAGACATCATCATCATTACACACAAACTATCAACTTTGACAATAAGATCAAACTGGTTGTTGACTTGCTTGGTATTGTGAGTCTTATCTTTTATTGATTTATCTTTGATTATGTTCTTATGCTACTCTAGGATATCACTGAGTGATGAGAGTAGTCGAGATGGTTCATGATCCTTTATTTTTTTGTTTTTGTCTTCTGCTTGTGGGTTGTTTTTCATAAAGTTCTGGGGCATGTATGTCATATGCTTTAGGATGGATGGAAACATTCCTTGTCTGCAACATGTTTGTTTTTACGCAAAGGGATCACATTATTGCCCTGACTTTCTATGTCATGGTGCGACGCATCCAATTTTCCATATCAAATAAAGCTCTTATGAAAATAGTGCACTTATGAAAGCAATGTTTCATCATTACTAATTATTCTTCTCTTTCATCTAATTTTTTCTTTCTCCTAATGTTTCTTCCATCAATCCCAGCAATCACTTGTCTTTTCAAAAAATTGTCCTCCTGTCAATTTCTACCCAATTTTTCGAGGGGGCATCCTACCTCCATTCAATTGATCCACTGGGGCATGATTCTTAATTCTTCTTTGACACAACGCTCATAATCGCATTGTATCAAAGAGGGGCAAAATGTATACACCAAAAAATGGTTCAATGCTTGTGCCCCCTTTTAACATGTCTTCTACATTGTGTGTTTGATCACCAATATTGTTTCATTCTTCTATTAATTAAATAATGAAAAATATTTAATTAATTACTAAAATTTGTCCCTAATTATCATCATATTCTGATCAATTTGATCTTTTGATCATGTCTAATAATGTCATTTTTCATCATTGA
>MU224526.1:1352099-1370283 GCA_018584345.1 Thuja plicata | reverse complement strand
TCCTAAGTCCTAACCTATGATAAATAAATAAACTTTATTTATCTCAATGTTCCCTCTTTTTCCCATAATTAATTAATTATCTAATGTCAAATTTGGGAATTATTACTAATTTCCTAATTTCTAATTTTTCCTATTTCCTAATTCCTAATTTACTAACATGAGTGGAATCAATTTAAAATTAATTATCCACTCATACCTCTTTTGTAGCCTCCACTTCCTCAATTTTAGCCTCCACCTTCTATTTTTCTTTTGTCATATTTGTCATAGTTTATGAGAAATTTCCCTTTCTTCACTCACTAATTTCTAATTGTGCATTCAAGTTGTCATAATTAATGACAATTTTCCTTTTTCAAATTTGTCAATTGTCATAGTTTATGACAATTTTCCTTTTGCACATTTAATTACTAATTTTACTATTTGAGCTCTCATCTTCTAGAAATTGAGCTCATTTTGTCTTTCTTTGGTAAGAACCACATCTTTCGAATATTCTCGTTATCATGCCAAATTGCTTTCATGGATAAGTGCAAAATCATCATGGGAGCTACATCAACTCATTTTGAGAAGCAAGAAAGGACATTGGAGTCCATTTGAGGCAGTTTTTATTATATTTATTTACATATATTTTTAATACTCTATCTTAATTGCTCTAATGTTAGGATAGGATTGTTATTTGTATGCTTTTATAGGTTGTGGTTGCCTTGCATGCAAATGTTTTCTTCTTTTTCCTCTTCTTCACCCATTAAACCCAACAATTGGTATCACAACTAAGTCTCTTCTTGGAAAGCTCAAAGGCTTAAGAGAAAAGATCATACAATGGAGAAGTACAAACTTGATAAAAATATTGAGAATAAAAAGCTTGAGATATAGATGTTCTATGAATAGTATAAAGAAGCTAGAATCAACATGAGACAGTTGCTTGATGAGAGGAAAGGAATGGAAACTCAAAGCAATGAAAAGTATTATCAGGAAGAAGAGATTCCATATTTATTTGAGTCTTCACCAATCTCCCACCAAGCAAGCTAGTGGAACTGGACTCCATTTTGGACACCAAAGTCTTGAAGTAGACAAGAAAGAACAAATACATGTATTACTTAGTTAAATGGAAAGGTCTTCCTTCCATAGATGCTACCTAGATGTTTGAAGACCAGATCAAAGAAAATGGCACCATTGTTACTCAACTATCCTCAAGTGGGAACTTGAGTTCTCATCTCATGGGGAGTATAGTGCAGGAGAACCCAAACTAAACAACATGATCCTATGGACCCTTGGGGTTCATTCAAGGTCCTAAGAGGCCTTTTCAAACATCAAACACTCTTAGGTTAGTCATTGGGTCACCATGTAAGACCATAGTACCAAGATTGGCACAATATAAGCCCTTGGGTCACTATGAGTCACTTATGAACCCAAGCCCTTGAAATAGGTTGTTTTTTAGTTTTAAGGGTTTGGACCCACTAGGGATCATATCAATAACATCTTGACCAAATTTGGTCACTATATTTGCAAAAGTGCATAAAATGTAAAAGTTGCTCAAAAGTTGTCAAGCAACTTTTGAGCAAACTTAACAAATTTTTGAAATTAGACTCTCAAATGGTCAAGTTGGTTCAAAATTGGTTTGTAACCATTGGGAGTGCCTAAAATATCCCTTTCAGGTAGGTGGTAGGCTAATCATGTACTTACTATTTTGAAATCAATAAAATATAATGATTTTCTTGCATTCTGAAGCAGACAGTCATCATGAATGGATAGGTACGGCTAGAGAAGAATGTGAATCTAGCACAAGGGGATACTGGTTTGAGTCTTCTTCCTTTTTATTTTAGTTTCATGTCTTGATCAATTATAGTTTGCAAGATATAGATTTTACAAACCCACTGCCTGAATTGTAGGCCCTAATTCAGGGTTTCAAGAAGAATTAGGTGTATCTCCACTTTCCACAATGGGAATCTAATGCCCCTTGGTGGAAAGATTGTTCTTAGGATTATTTTCAACATTATGCATGATAGGGTTCTCAAGTTGCAGGGAAGTGGGAAGGAAATGATGCCCTAGGTGTATATGCACATGTATACACCTATCCTGATTTAGGACATCAGTCATATCTTTTGTCTTGGGATTGATCAGAGGCTCTAGGTTAGAGGAGAAGACACTTATGCATCCCCTCACATGATCCAATAGTCATTTTTGGCATTGGATGTATCTAAAATGCACTTGTAGTGTAATTGGAGGCCTAATTAGGGCTAATTAGTAGAGCAAATTGGTTCACCATTATGCCTTCTTTTCAATTCCAAGTTCCAAGGCTTTAGGTCAAATTCTTTGGTCATAAAGGGTATCTAAAAACCTTATTAGTTCTTGTAGTTGTGTGGAGAAATATTAGATGAGATCAAAATTCCCTCTGGAAAAGGCTACAAGCTAAAACATAGGTTTGTGAAGCAACCATGGTGTATGAGTTGCCTTTAAGTGAAAGAACCATTGGAAATAATAAGGAGGGACCTAAATAGACCATACCTACAAGCATAGTTCACCCCAAGTCCTACATGTCACTTTGGGGGTATTCTTGTGAATAAGGGTCACTTGGCTTATGAGACCAATCTTGATAGTTGGTATTGGAGGATTGGTAAACCTAGTGATTAGGTTACCCTTGGTGTTTTTGGGTTGTGAGAACCTTGAATTAGTCCTTCTATTATATTTTTGATAAGTATTAATTCTTGTGATCATCAGTAAGAAAACAACCTAGGGTACCTTACCCTATTGTGAAACCTTTACAAGATTCTAGTTGCCCACTTTGCATCAAGTGGTATCAGAGCTATGTCTACTCCTGAGGATGAGGATATTCCTTCAAGGGTCACAAACATTGAGTTATCAAAGATGGTGAGAGAACAAAGAGAAGAAAATGCAGTATTGACAAGAAGTATGCAAGAGTTGGAAAACAAGGTAGAGAGGGGCAAGGGAGACACTTCTGGTGGTGAAGAAGGGAGTGAGTCAAAGAGTGAAAGCCCTGATCAGGATGTGAATATTCCTATAGACAAGAGACCTTTCATATATGCTTTGAAGTCTACGGGGAGAAGAACCATCAATGAGAAGTTGGATTTGCCAACTTTTAATGGAAAGAAGAATGCAGACTTGGCCTTAGATTGGATAGAGGCCCTAACAAGTTTTTTTGAGTGTGAGGAAATCCCTGTGAAGAAGAGGGTGAAGATGGAAAGATCCAAGTTGAAGGGAGCAGCCCTAACTTGGTGAAACTTCATCCAAATAGAGACGGTGAAGAATGGAAAGAGTATGATCTCTTCATGGAATAGAATGGTTGCATTGGTCAAGGAGACCTATGTGCTTGAAGACTATGGGGTAAAAATCCATAGGAAGAAGCAAAGTCTAAAACAAAAGGACATGGATGTGGGCTCATACATAGAGGAGTTCCTAAAATTATGTATGAAGACAAATGTGGCAGAAGATGAAGAAGAAAAATTGGCAAGATATATGAATGGTTTGAAAGTATCCATTCAAGAGGAACTAAGCATACACTGCTCTACCATAGTGAACAAGTGCTATCAAATGGCACTCAAGGTAGAGGAAAAGTGGAAGAGAAAGTAGGAATTTGGAAAGGGAAAGAGTAATGAGAGTGGGAAGAACTTTAGGGGAAGAGGAACATCTTGGAATAGAGGACAATACAGTGGTAATGGCAGCAGGACCCCTGGACAAGGAGATAAATAAAACAATGATACAAACTCTAGAGGTAACTACATAGGGAGAATACCCTTCAATAGGGGAAGAACAAACAATTGTAGAGGAAATTGACCATTGAGATGCTACTATTGCAACCAATTGGGACATCATGCAGGAAAGTGCCCTAAAAAGAGGAACAATAACAATGGTGGAGAAAGGAGAGCACAAATCATCCAAGAGGACAAGAAGGAAGATAATTCAAATCAAATGGACCTAGAAACATAAGAAGGAAAATTATTGATGATGAGGAAATTCTTCCTCCAAGTTCCACAAAGCCAAGAGCCTTCACAAAGAAAGAGCCTCTTCCGGACAAAGATAAAATGCAATGGAAAGGTATGTCAATTATTTATTAATTTTGGCTCCACTGAAAATCTTGTTTCTTTTGAAATGATACAGAAGTTAAACCTCCCTAATAAACCTCATCCTTTTCCTTACCATGTGTCTTGGCTTACAAAGGGTTAGCAAACCTTAGTCACTGAACAAGCTTGGGTACAGTTTTCAATCTCAGATTTTAAGGACAAGGTTCTTTGTGATGTAGTTGAGATGGATGCCTCCCACATCCTCTTAGGTAGGCCCTGGTAGTATGATTTTGATGCTACCCCCCACTATAATAAAAATACCTACTCCATCATTAGAGATGGGAAAACATTCACTATGAAGCCCCTGCCTGACATTAAAATAGAGAAAGAGTCTACTGTCATAACCATGGGAGGAAAAGAAATGCTTAAAGTATTGAGTGAGTCTGAAACTGAATCATATGTTTTAATATCCAAACCTAAGGATAATGTCAGATCTGATAAGGATGGTCCTATACCAAATGAAGCCAAGGATTTTCTTAAAAAGTACAGTGATGTCACTGTCAGTGATCTTCCCACAACCCTTCCTCCCTTGAGACATATTAGTCACCAAATTGACTTAATCCCTGGCTCCTCCTTGACCAACAAAGCCCCATACAAGATGACTCCAGTGTAGCATGCTGAGATAGAAAATCAAGTGAATGAATTACTAGGGAAGGGACACATCCAAAAGAGTCTCAGTCCATGTGCTGTCCCTTTAGGTTTGGCCCCCAAAAAGGATGGAAAATGGAGATTGTGCACTAATAGTAGGGCCCTAAACAAGATCACTATAAGCTATAGATTCCCCATGCCAATAATTGAGGACCTACTGGATCAACTAGGAGGTGCTTTCTATTTCACTAAGATAGAATTAAAGTCTGGATACCATCAGATAAGGATCAAACTAGGAGATGAATGGTAGACAACGTTCAAAACTACTAAAGGTTTGTTTGAATGGTTAGTAATTACTTTTGGGCTAAGCTATGCCCCTAGTACTTTTATGAGGCTTATGAATGAGATATTCATTGATTTCATTGGTAAATTTTTTTTTATTTATCTTGATGACATATTGATATTCAGCCATAGCAAATAAGAACATCTTAATCATGTTGAACAGGTCCTAAGAAGGCTTCATCAGTACAAGTTGGTAATCAACTTGGAAAAATGCATGTTTATGAAAAAGGAACTCATCTTCTTAGGTTTTGTCATCTTTGAAGGCACTCTAAAAATGGATCTAGAGAAAGTTTCATCCATAGTTAATTGGCCTCCAGCCAAGAATCAAGGAGATGTTAGAATCTTCCATGGATTGGCCAGCTTCTATAGCAAGTTTATTAAAAACTTCAGTCATGTGTGTTCACCAATACTTGACACCATTAAAGGAGGTAGAAAGAACAAGTTTTCTTGGACAAAAGAAGCTAATGATGCATTTCAATATTTCAAGAATAGAGTCTCTCAATATCCTATCTTGACTCTTCTTGACTTCAACAAGGTCTTCACAGTGGAGACAGATGCAAGTAACTTGGAAATAGGTGCAGTCCTAAGCCAAGAAGGCAAACCAATCGCCTTCTTCTCAGAGACACTAAATGAGGCTAAAAGGAAGTACTCTACCTATGACTTGGAACTCTATTCCATGGTCCAAGCCCTCAAGAAATTGAGGCACTACCTAATTCCCAATGAGTTTGTAGTATACACTGACAATCATGCATTGAGATTCCTCAATTCACAAGAGAAACTCTCTGTCAGACATCTCAAATGGGTAGAACAACTACAGGCCTAAACCTTCAACATCAAACACAAGAAGGGTGTAGAAAACAAAGTTGTTGATGCACTTAGTAGAAGAGTGTGTCTGGTTGAAGAGATCCAAATCCAAAGTGTGGGAATTGATTCCCTTAAAACTATAGACCATGATGACCCTAATTTTGCAGAGATCTTTCAAGTTTGTACAGGGATGGTTAGAAGATACCATACTAATTTTTTTGAATACCTAATTTAGAATGGACTCCTATTAAAAGGAGCTCAACTCTGCATTCCCAAATTCTCAATGAGGGAAAATATAATAAGGGAGAAGCACTGTGGTGGAATAGGAGGACACTTTAGCATTGACAAGACTGTAGACATGGTGAAAAGAAGCTATTTTTGGCCAAGGATGAACAATTATGTCAAGAATTTTATTGAAACTTGCACCATCTGTCAGCAAGAAAAAGGTTTGTCAATAAATCAAGGGTTATATCAACCTCTACCAATTCTCTCTAGGCCTTGGGAATCAATCTCAATGGATTTTTTCATGGGGTTTCCTAGAACAAAATAAGGGTTTGATAGTGTTTTTGTGATAGTGGATAGGTTCAATAAAATGGTCCATTTTGTACCATGTAAAAGCACCAATGATGCTTCTCATATTGCACATCTTTTCTTTAAAGAGGTAGTTAGGATCCATGGTTTTCCTCAAATAATTTTATTTGACAAGGATGTGAAGTTTCAAGGCCATTTTTGGAGGACACTCTTCAAGAAACTTGGTACTAACCTAACCTAAAGCTCTTCCTATCATCCACAAATGGATGGATAGACTGAGGTAGTCAAAATATCCTTAGTCAGTCTCCTAAGATGCCTAACCAAATAGTATGCACAGAGTTGGGATGTAACCTTGCCCCAAGTAGAGTTTGCTTTCAATGATTCTATGAACAGGTCAACAGGAAAGACCCCCTTCCAAGTAGTATATGGCCTTCACCCCAAAGGACCATTGGATCTAGTAGAACTTCCATCTGATTTCAAAATCAGTGCTCAAGGACAAGAACTGATAGAATTTATAACAAAGGTGTAGCATGAAGTGAAAGAAAATCTGCAAAAATCAACTTTGAAATACAAGGAACATGCAGACAAAATAAGAAGGTAAATCCACTTCAAAGTTGGAGACAAAGTATGAGAATTCTTGAGGAAAGAGAGACTCCCTAAGGGTAGATATTCCAAACTTCACATGAAAAAAGTTGGACCATGCAATATCCTTAACACAATGGGTGAGAATGCATATGAGACCTCTCTTCCTCCCACTTTTCAAATTTCTCCAATATTCAATGTTGTAGACCTAACTCCCTATAAGGGAACAACAAATCAACCAAATGATCAAAGAAACCAGACAGGTTTGAATGATGAATACTATGTCACCAATCTCCCACCAAGAAAGCCAATGGAATTAGAATCAATTTTGGACACCAAAGTCTTGAAGTAGACAAGAAATAAAATACATGCAATACTTAGTTAAATGGAAAGGCCTTCCTTCCATAGATGCTACCTAGATGTCTGAAGAACAGATCAAACAACATGGCACCACTGTTACTCAACTATCCTCAAGTGGGAACTTGAGTTCTCATCTCATGGGGAGTATGGTTCCAGAGCACCCAAAATAAACCACATGCTCCTATGGACCCATGGGGTTCACTCAAGGTCCTAAGAGGCCTTTACAAACATCAAACACTCTAGGGTTAGTCATTGGGTCACCATGTAAGAGCATAGTACCAAGATTGGCACAATATAAGACCTTGGGTCACTATGAATCACTTATGAACCCAAGCCCTAGAAATAGGTTATTTTTTATTTTTTAGGGTTTGGATCCACTAGGGATCATATCAATAACATCTTGACCAAATTTGGTCACTAGATTTGTAAAAGTGCATAAATTGTAAAAGTTGCTCAAAAGTCGTGAAACAACTTTTGAGCAAACTTAACAAATTTTTGAAATTAGACTCCCAAATGGTCAAGTTGTTTCAAACTTGGTTTGTAACCATTGGGGGTGCCTAGAATATCCCTTTTAGGTGGGTGGTAAGCTAATGATTTACTTACTATTTTGAAATCAATAAAATATAACCATTTTCTTGCATTCTGAAGCAGATAGTCATCATGTATGGATAGCTACGGCTAGAGAAGCATGTGAATCTAATACAGGAGGATATTGTTTTGAGTCTTGTTCCTTTTTATTTTGGTTTCGTGCCTTGATCGATTATAGTTTGTAAGTTATAGATTTTACAAACCCACTGCCTAAATTATAGGCCCTAATTCAGGGTTTCGAGAAGAATTAGGTGTATCTCCACTTTCCACCATGGAAATCTAATGCCCCTTGGTGGAAAGATTTTTCTTAGGATGATTTAAAACATTATTCAAGATAGGGTTCTCAAGTTGCAGGGAAGTGGGAAGGAATTGATTCCCTAGGTGTATATACACATGTATGCACCTATCCTAATTTAGCACATCAGTCATATCTTTTGTCTTGGGATTGATCAGAGGCTCTAGATCAGATGAAAAGACACTTATGCATCCCCTCATATGATCCAATAGTCATTTTGGGAATTGGATGTATCTAAAAGGCACTTGTAGTGTAATTGGAGGCCTAATTAGGGCTAATTGGTAGAGCAAATTGGCTCACCATTCTGCCTTCTTTTCAATTCTAAGTTCGAAGGCCTTAGTCCAAAGTCTTTGGTCATAAAGGGTATCTAAAAACCTGATTAGTTCTAGTTCTTGTAGTTGTGTGGAGAAATCTCATATGAGATCAAAAGTCTCTCTGGAAAAGGCTACAAGCAAAAACATAGGTTTGTGAAGCAACCATGGTGTATGAGTTGCCTTTAAGTGAAAGAACCATTGGAACTAATAAGTAGGGACCTAAATAGATGATACCTACAAGCATAGGTCACCCCTAGTCCTAAATGTCACTTTGGGGGTATTCTTGTGAATAAGGGTCACTTGGCTTATGACACCAATCTAGATAGTTTGTATTGGAGGATTGGTAAACCTAGTGATAAGGTTACCCTTGGAGTTTTGGGGTTGTGAGAACCTTGAATCAGTCCTTCTATTACATTTATGATAAGTGTAAAGTCTTTTGATCATCACTAAGAAAACAACCTAGGTTACCTTACCCTATTGTGAAACCTTTGCAAGCTTCCAGTTGCCCACTTTGCATCACTGATTCACCCCCCCCCCCTCTCAGTGTTTCCAACAATTGGTATCAGAGATCTGGTCCTTAGAGAGAAAGGTTTAACCAATTGAGGAGATTATGTATTCAGCAGAAGTCAAACATCTGAAAAANCCCACTTTGCATCACTGATTCCCCCCCCCCCCCTCTCAGTGTTTCCAACAATTGGTATCAGAGATCTGGTCCTTAGAGAGAAAGGTTTAACCAATTGAGGAGATTATGTATTCAGCAGAAGTCAAACATCTGAAAAATAATCTTGAAGCAGCTCTTGAAGATCTAGACAGACCTGAGAAAGAAAATGAAGAAATTAAACTAAAATTTGATGGCTCACAAATGCTTATCAAGAAACTAAGTAAAGATCTGAAAGATTGCTCTAACAATGATTTAAAACTAAATGAAGAGAACATGTCTCTAAAAGATAAGGTAGAAGAATTGAATGATCAGTTAACTGATAGCTTAATAGCTATTGAGGAGAAGAACAAAGAAAATAAACAGTTGGATGAAGAAATCATGCAAGCCACTATGAAAATCTTGGAATTGGAAAATATCAAGAACAAAATTGAATCTGAATTAATAGGAGCAAAAGACAAGATTGATAAACTACACACAAGCTTTGATCTAATTCAATCATAGCTCTATGCACAAAAGCTAAAAGGTGATACCACTGGTATGGGATACAGTTTAGCTCAAATGGAGATCAACTCATTACAAGAAAGAAAGAAAGCTCTAACAGAATCTTTAGAAGAAAAGAAAACTAAAAATCATGAAGAGACTAAAGTAGAATCACCAAAAGATAAGCACAAGGCAGTCAACCATACTTGCTATGCCTATAATAAGCATAGACACTTGGCAAGAGATTGTAATAATGTAAGACCCTTCAATGGTTACTATTACTCCTGTAATAAGTTTGGTCATAGGGCTATTCATTGCAGAACAAATCAAAGAAATCAGCCACAATTGAACCAAAGGAATCAAACTCAATTCAATTAGAGAAATCAACATCAAAGAAATTTGAAGAACATTACATGTCAGATATGTAACTACAATGGACACACAACCAAGCACTACAACATGATGAATAAAAACATTAGACCTCCTATCATTTGTCACTCATGTGGAAAAGCTAGACACATTTCAAGATTTTGTAGATTAAGAACAAAAGGACAAGAGAATTCTAAGAAGCCTTTGTTTGAAGAATTAGGAGAAGTTAAGTTTGTGGAAGCTACAGCTAAATCAGATAAAATATGGGTCGAAGTAAAGAAGGATAATGAAGAGAAAAAGGTAGCAGATGCATCCTTAGTGGACGTACCTTCTACTTCTGGATAGTTGACCCTCATGGTCTTAAGGGGAGCTATTCTAGCTCTAAACCCTTGCGTGGCTGGTATACTCACCTCTGAGTATGCATCTATGGATTCATGCATGTGATCATGAATTAAGGTTGTATGCATTCACACATTGCCTTTACTTCATTCAGAACAAAGTTTGAAATTCTCTCTATAAACTTCTTTATGGAAACAAGCATTAAATTTAATTGATCTTTATATAAATTGGTGAAAGATCTTAAAAACCTCACTTTACATATGAGATTGAAGCATTCAGAAAGAAGATAAGCATTGAGCATTGAAGCAATACAACTTAAAGGATTATTTGGTTTGTGAATAGATTAATGATTGGATTAGAACCCTAGCAGTCACGTCATTTCAGAATCATCCTGAAACCCTATTTAACCCAGTTGCAAGTAATATGGCAACCCCTATTATATTTGACATTTCTAAAAGGAAGAGATTTGTTTTTAAGAAGAATCCATTCAATTCCATACTAGATGATGTCGAAGGAGCATTCTCTAGGACTCCTCTTGGATTTTTACATGTAGAAGACATTTGCGCATATGTTTATTGCAAAAATGAAATAGTTGGAAACAACAACATTACATCTCTCATGGGTTCTATGATGAAACCAGACTATACATTCAAGGATGAATACGCACATCTCACTGATAACCCTATATTTGAGTAGTCCAATGCGCACGAGTTCTATGAGCCAGAATGGGTGAAGATATTATTGAGAAGGATACATGATGATCTATACTAGATAGGTGAGGTTCTTGTCTACATCACTGCAGATCTAATTCATGAGATGACTGGACTTCCTAAGACTAGACTAGCTCTTCCTACTGGCAAGGGTGTCAAGAAGTAGGTTAAACAATTTTACTTATCTAGAAGTGATAGGCATGACATGACTATTGATCCCATTAAGGAGAAAGACATAAAACTACTCACTATGATACTTGGGTACAAGTTTTAGCAAGCAAGTAGACTAAATAGTGTGTTCGCAACAATAGTTCTGGCATCAATAAGGATAGTAGGAGATAACACTCAGTACAATCTCTGTGAATTATTGTGCACACAACTGATAGAGAATATCAAATCCATTAAGCATGACAAGAGAAAGATGTTCTATTTTGGCTCTATGATCATCTATTTGTACTTCCACATTGTTGGTAAAGTTGCAAATCTTTACCTAGATAGGAGCAAGCCCACTATGTCTCAGATATCACTAAAAGCCACATTAGAGAGTAGTGCAAAGGATTCTATGGACATGGATATCAAAACCTTTAGGATCAAGATGCAGAAGAGGTTTAGGATACCTGAGAAAATAGTTGAGAAGTACAAAGACACCATATGCTTCATGGTGGAGACTGGTTGTACTTGCATGGTGGTAGTTGAGCTTATGAAGTTGAAGAACATGTTTTGGAAGGTTATGCACAAGTCCTCTTATCTATGCCCAAGGATAACAATGAACCTAGATCGGGTACTTATAGAGAAAATAAAAATCAAGTTGATTTTATCTTATACAGTGCTAACAACAAAAGGAAGGCATCAAGGATTACCTCAAATATCCTAAACATTCATGGTGTTACACAAGAAGATCTTGACAGAGCTAGAGAAGCTAAGATTTCCAAAGAACTTGAGAAGACTCCCACAGAAGTAAAAATGGAAAATACTGATGATATGCCTAAGAAGAAGAAGAAGAAGAAATCAAATGAGGATACATCTGCGCCATCAAAAACCATTGATATGGAAGAATCTCCACCATCAGTACCTAGCAAGATAGCTAGAAGGAAGAAGCAAGTTCCCACAAGTCATCCATCCTCAAGAACTACAAGGAGCAAGGTAAAGAACACACAAGCTCCTCCTGGGGTAGGTTTCAAACCTAGTCTTAATGTCTTAAGGAACAGAATTGTTAATGAAGGAAGACTAGAATCTCTCAAGAATGTATATGACAAATATCAAGAGATAGACAAATCAAAGATTCATTCTATGATCATCTCTCACATGATTAAGTTCAAAAGGACAGTATTGGAACTCAAAACTATTATACCAAACAAGGTATGGAACATACTTGATATGTTAAAGAGGTAATAAATTGAAGATGATATGAGGATAAGAGAAGAAACATTGGATAGTCTTCTCTCGGTGTCCTCACATGATGAGAAAGTCATTCTATTGGATTTATTAAAGCCACAGCAAAGAACCAAAAAAATAATTCTCCATATCATGAACAAGGAGTATGATCTGGTTGGTGAAGAGAATCATAAAGCATTTGAGAAGGTATTTCTAGATAGACATATGTATCCATCAACGGCGCCTACAGCTAAGACAACTCCAGTTCCTCCTAAACAGGTTGCAGAACCAGTAATTCAGAATGCACCTAAGACAGGTCCATAGGTGTCAGCGCCCTCAGTCTCAATAACTTTTCATACAAAAAAAGATTTAGGGGATACTATAGTGATTTATAATATCAAGATATCCATGACAGCTTGTAATAATAATATGAACAAATTTGATAAAGCATTTGTAAGCACTGAAGAAATAGAGAAGGCATGCACTGATGATACATCTTTGCAACAAGATAAAGTTCCCTCTATAGATTCCGCAGACTTGAATAAAGAGGAAGATAATCAAAACAATGAGACACCAGTCATGGAGATCCTAGTTGAAATTGAATGCATGGATACTAGTCAAAATACCATATTCACACCATCCATTCAACCATCTACCTCATTGTTGTCAAGTTTAACTCCTGACTCAAAATCTTTAGATTCATGGGGAGAAGAAGATTTAATAAAGATCAGTGTGCTAGCCATGGAAAAATCCAAAGAGAAATAGGTTATGAGAAACCCTCTCTTCTTGAAATCAGTAAAAATTTTGAATGAGTTAGTGCCTATGGACAAGAAAGTAGAAAAAATTCAATCAGTTGATGATGTAGACAACATCCTAACAAGCTTCAAAGCACGTTTTACAAGCTTAGTAGATTCTGCCACAAGAATTGCAGAAGATGAGTATAAAAAGGAAAGATTAAATGAACTGGCAAAGAACTTTACCTTAGATCTAAACTCATTAAATATTGGTCAATCTATGTTGAATGAAATGGAAGTAAAAGGAAGAAAGGTTATAGAAAACTACATGGAAAGATGCAAACTCACCTCTGAACACATTAAAAATATAGAGGAGGTAGAGATTTTAGTTGACAGTGTTAGAAAATTAGTTGAAACATCCACACAAGACATGAATGTCTACAACAATATCTATCAAGGTCAACTAGACAAGATAGAAAAAGCTAAAATGGAGATCAGTAAGATAAGGATCAGGCAGACTCAACTGAGAAATGCACTTGCACCCTCCTTAGCAGTTCTGGATGAGAGCATCAAATAGATTGATGCCACTATTGTCACATATGATCAAGGTCCCTACATGGACCTGATAAAAATGGAGAAGCTCACTTATGCTCTATGCGCCCTTCTCTAAATAGTTGATGCAATGAAGGCATTCTGGCAGCAAGAGATGAAGAATCTTCAGATTGTATGTCCAGATGTATAGATGGAGTGAGTATCTAGAAACTTACAAGTTTTTGACACCTTTGTCATTAATTTCAAAGGGGGAGTAATGTATTAAATAAATTATATATGAGGAGTAGTGTATGAATATGTTAAAAAGATAAGAATATACAATTTTTGTGTGTTAGTCAATTTTGAGTAACTTGGCCACATTCCTTTGTTGCCATTAATGAAAAAGGGGGAGATTGTTGGTAAGTTGACTCCCAAGGAGTGTATGGCTTATTTTTTGTTTTCATTATGGCAAAAAAGTCATATGAAGTTTTGACAGTAGACTATGAAGTGAAAATTGACTAAGTGTAGAAGACAGAATAGAATAGTGACTTACAGTCAATCAAGGCATCAACGCATGTGCGTACGATCACATTAGGATATGTGCATTCATACTTAAGCTCTATGGTATGTTTTTATGCTTATTCTATACATGCATGTTACAAAATGGTAGTATAGACAAGTTATAGAAAGAACAAGTACACTAGCAGTTCAGAATAAAGAGTATGAAGTCGAGTTCATTATTTTGATTAGCATGTAATATATTGTTATGTAAAGGCTAAGCGCATATTGTAACAAGTTAGTAATGATGTATTAAATATTTTTGTAAACACACTTAAGAAAATTTGTTTGGAAGCATTGTGAATGTTGTTTTTGGGCTGACTAAGGTCTTGTTTATAGTCGCGTCTATTCAGGCATAAACATATATATATATGCAATGTAAAGATATATTCAAAGTGTCAAAGAAATAGCAAGAGAAGACATATAAGAAGAGTAGTATGAAGATATCAGAATGAGATAGAGCCCCTAAAGAAGACAAGAGCATAAGCACATAACTGGAACTGATCTGACATATGTGTCACATATAGCAGTTCATTTTTGGATATAGTGCATATCTATTCTTAGGAGGTTGTAGCCTTCTTTCTCATTAAGCAGTGAGCTCCTTGATAGTGAGTCCTCACCACTAACAGGGTTGTTTGTAAAATAATCCTAACAGGGTCAGACCGTTAACCAGGTCATTGAACTTGCATTTTAAAGACTGTGTTAGAATAGTCCCAAGGTTTAACTAAGAGGGGGGGTGAATAAGTTATCAGCTAATTAAATTCTTTTTCCTTTATTAACTCTAGAATACAATAAAGTAAATTCACATTCAAATAACACAATAGACAACACCACAATTTGGTTATGGGGAAACCAAATGGTAAAAACCCTGATGGGAATTAACACCCTTAATGGACTATACTTGTTTATAATAATCCCTATTACAAGATCTTGCAACCCTGTTAGGAGTTGTTCTTTATAATGCAATAAGTATAGTGACCTGGTTAAGGGTCTGACCCTATTAGGAGTCTTTTACAAATAACCCGGTTAAGGGTGAGGACTCACTATCCAAAAGCTCACTGCTTCACTGGTGAAGGCTACAACCTTTTTTAGAACAGATATACACTATATATAATGATGAACTATAGAGTAGACCTACTTTCTTGATCAGTTCCAGTGTATTGTAATCTTTTACTACTTCTTCACATAGATCCTTGATGAATGAAATACATCTGATATTCTTCTCTGCTCTTTTCCTGTATCTTTTCTTATCATTCACACTTAGCGTTTCACAAATGACTTTCTCTAAGTATCTTCCTCAAAGTATGATATCATGGGACCTATTAGAAAACTCTTCATAACATCCTTGTCATCTTTACTAATCATGTAAGAATAATTACAACTACACAATATAAACTGAATAGACATGACACTTCACTAAGTCGGCCTCACCAAATTAACTCTAACTTTGCAATCTTGTTGAAACACGTTGGCACCTTTAGATAACTATCATAAACTCATAACTTAACTTTAATATACACATGCATATCCCGAAGATAGGTGCAACTCAAGAACCAATTCAATATGTCTGCGTGTATGAACAAAACATCAAAAACATGTCTACCACAATAATATAACCGTGCAAGGCTTGATATCATCATTCTGATATGTACATACATATCACTATTGTATATTATATGTTGTCATCAATGACAAACATAAAATCAATAAGCTGCCAGAATTAAATCTCCAACAATCTCCCACTTTGACATTGATGGCAACATATGATATTAAAAACATCTTCAGCACATGGTGTCTTCTTTCTTTTTACAATCTTCTCAATGTCCTCATCAAAGATTCCTCTACACTACTACAGCTCCTTTGTCTATTTTTATACTCCCACAGAGTATATTCTCCCCCTTACTATATACTCCCCCTTTGACATCAATGGTAAAGGGTGCCATAAACAATTAAGCATAGGTACTACTCGAAAAGTAGAGTAGTGAACCATTCATAAGTTACTAAGTAATGATGTTCTTGCCACTTTATCTAATCAGACTCAGGAGAGGGAATTAATCCCAACTTCTCCCTGAGATACTCAAAAGTATCTTTTGATAATGGATTTTTGAAAATATCTGCCAACTATTCTTTGGTGCTCACATAGTCTAATTTTACTTCATTATCTGCAACTTTTTCTCTAAGAAAATGGTATTTAATCTCAATGTGCTTTTTCTTTTCATGCATCATAGGGTTCTTGGACATGTTGATAGTACTGTTGTTATCATAGTGAATAAAAATAGGATAGTCAACCTATATACTAAAATATTTAACCATCTGCTTGATCCAAACCATTGTTGAATAATTCAATGCTATTGCAACATATTCAGCTAATACTGTCGACTAAGAGATACAATTCTACTTCTTTCTTACCCAAGAAACCAACCTATCTCCAAGAAATATTGTTCCTCTAGAAGTACTCTTCCTATCATCAAGACAACCTACCCAATCTGCATCTGTATACACATGAAGTTGTACATTCTCTGATTTAGGATACCATAAACCATAGTCTATAGTTCCCTTTAGATATCTTAATATTCTCTTTATCGCCATTAGGTGATTCTATTTTGGTTCAGCTATGAATCTACCAACAATGCCAACTACATTAGATATGTCTGGTCTAGATTGAGTAAGATATATAATTTTTCCAATCATATACTTATACAATGTCTTGTCAACTACTGTGGAATCATCTTCTTTAGAGATCTTTCTTCTTGTTATCATAGGAGTGCATACTGGCTTATAGTCTTCCATATTGAAACTCTTCAATATTTCCCTCACATATTTGGACTGATTTATTAATATTCCTTTATGTGTCTACTTTACATTCAATCCCCAAAAATATTTTATAGGACCAATCATGCTCATTTAAAATTCATTCTGCATTTCTTTTGCAAATTCTACACTAAGCTTGTCATTACCTCCAAAGATAATGTCATTAATAAATATGGCAACAAATAATATTCCATCAGGTGTCTCTCTTATGAATAGGTTACAATCTTCTGCTCCTTTCTTAAATCCAATCTTGGTAAGATAACCATCTAGTCTCTCATACCAAGCTCTTGGGGCCTGTTTAAGTCCATAGAGTTCTTTCTTCAATCTGCATACCATGTCTAGCTTATCTGATAGATTAACTCCTTCAGGCTATTCTATGTAGACTTCTTCCTTCAAGTCACCATTCAGAAAGGAAGATTTGACATCCATTTGATATATTTTGAAGTCTTTGAATGTTGCATAGGCCAAGAATAACTTAATGGCTTCTAATCTGATCACAGGGGGAAATGTGTCATTGTAATCTATCCCTTCCCTCTGCGCATATCCTTTACACACTAGTCTTGCTTTGTTTCTAACCACTGTACCATCTTCATTCATCTTGTTCTTGAATACCCACTTTGTTCCAATCACATTTTTGTCACTAGGTCTAGGAACCAATTCCCATGTGTCATTTTTTATTATTTGATCTAATTCTTCTTCCATTGCTTCCTGCCAATCAGAATCCTTGCAAGCATCTTCAACATTTTAAGGTTCAATCTGTGAAAGTAAACATACCTCTTCATCCACTGTTAACCTTTTTGCTTTTGATCTAGTCAAAACACTACTGCTCTGATCTCTAATGATATCATCTTTTGAATGATACCTAGATGTTAACTTTGAAACTTTTGGTGTAACATCCTCATCTATAATCTGTGATACTTCTTTGCTTGATTCAGGTTCATTACATGAAACATCAATGCAATCAAACATTTCTTGAATAACAGTGTCTTTACTGCTAGGCCTAGGTTCATCCTCAATTGTTAAGTTTTAGGATAGCTGCAAATGTAATAGCACTCTATTTTGTATGTGTTTTCCAAATGCAACAATCTCTCTTTCATTTATATTAGGAATGAGGCTAGGAGAGACATGTCCCTTCATGGG
>MU224526.1:1318385-1334443 GCA_018584345.1 Thuja plicata | reverse complement strand
AGTACTGCGAACTCGGTAAGGACTAACTTTCCTTCACATATTCTTTGATGACCGACTGAACTCGGTAAGCACTGAATTTCTTTGTTGACCGAGAGAGCCCGGTAGTAACTAACTTCTCGATATAGTAATCTGGAGTGCTCGGTAGACTCTGTAACTTGCTTCTCTTACCATCTGAACTCGGTAGACTCTGTCTAATGACTGATATGACATTCTTTGCTCGGTAGACTCTGTCTGATGACTGATATGACATTCTTTTCTTGGTAGACTCTGTCTGATGACTGATATGACATTCTTTACTCGGTAGACTCTGTCTGATGACTGATATGACATATGTGTAATATCAAAGACAATACACAATTAAACAATTGTATCCAACATAGAAAACCTAAAGGAGCAATGGGAGAAAATGATGGAAGACATGATTTATTCTCATTCACACATTTTTTATAAGCTCTAAGGTATTTTACCTTTGCCCTTAATATCAAATAAAGGGGGAAATGATACTTGTACAAAATATCACTGAAAATGTTATGTACATTTAGTCAGAATGGGAAAAAGGTAGATATGTATATATATATTCATAAAGGGGCAATGATATGAAGAAGGAAAATATATCATATGTACAGATATACTGACATATATATAGGGGGTCATCAAATGACTAAGGATTATATATGTTCTATATACTTAACATTTTGTTAGCATTTTGCACATATCAGATTTTTGATACTAATGTCAAAGGGGGAGATTGATGACATTAATTTGTCATTAGTATTCAAAAAACATTTTTGGTAAGCCTACACTGAAAGGCAGTAAAGGGAAAACCAAAGATCAGATTGGAAGATCACCAAATACGACTAAGTACAGAGAGAACCGATGACACAAGGAAGTGTGTAAACTAAAAATCACAATATAGAGTGTTAAAGAGGAACCTGACAGAGGAACCCAAAATGCAAGTTACAGTGAAGACTAACAAAATAGATTTAGTGTAACCGACACTAAAAACCAAAGGACAGTCAAGCATGACCGAAAGACAGAACTGGAAGTCAGTTGCAGCCTGCAAAAAGTGGATCTGACTTCCACATCAAATAAAGCAAGGGTATTCTATTTATAGGATATTTAATTGTTTTTAAATCCATTTATTTAGGGACAAGAAACATTAATGTAATTTTTTTAATCAGTCTAAGTGATTTAAAACACATAGACTAGGAGATCTAGTTGCAAGTTATAAACCCGATCCTAGAGTTAACATTGTTTTTATCTCAACTCAATGATATCAATCCATCTAAAAATAGATGATGTAATCATACATTAGAATGTGTGTGTAAGAGAGAGGAGAACATAACGAGCTCATCTATGGATTGAATTGAGAGTTTTAAGAACCAGAGCAGAAAAAGAAGAATTTGGTTAGCAGAACCAAGAATAGAGGAAACTAATAATCAGAGGTATTATTCAATCACAGTTAAGGTGATATTATTTTGTATTTGAATTACATAGGATCTATATCAGCAATAGGAGATTACATTTACCAGATCAATTTGTTATTTTTTTTCATTCTAACAAGTGAAGCAAAGTATAAGAAATCCTTTCAAGAAAGGTGGATTTAACAATCCAATATCAAATCTCTTAACTGAGTGCACACTCAACAATGTTTCTAAAAGCTCCTAACAAAGTAGACTTTAATAGGTCTCCACCGATACTCCTAATAGGGTAGATCATCAGAAGTGATCAAAATTGTAAGCCTTAACTGACCCCCTTCCATTTTGCAGATAGTGAATTTTGTGGGTGCCATCCCCACCACAGTTTTTACTTCCTAACAGGATTTTTCTGCGATATCATATCTTGTATTATGTGTCAATTATGTTCATGAATATTTCTATGAATGATTCATATGTTTATTAATGTTATGAATTGATATAACTCACACAAATATAGTGTAGATCAGACTGAATGGATATGCAATTGATTACAAAGGTTAATTGATTAAAGAATAAGAAATTTTTTTAGAGGTATTGATTCACCCCTCCCCTCTCAGTACTACTTCCCATTAAACCCAACAGAAATGGGGGAAGAAACAATGAACCAATCAAGTGCTATAATTAAAACCAAACATGCCACTACACCAATAGGTGTCTAGATAGAAATAGACATAATAAACAAGGTAAAATAATAGACAATATAGTGCAAGAAGATAATGCTGATAGTGGAAGAGACTATGCTGGAGAAGAAGGGGTCTGCCTCATGATGAAGAGGATCTTGCTTCGAGAATCTATGCCAATGGAGCCTCCTCAAAGGAATAATCTTTCAGGACCAACTGCAAGAGTCATGGAAAGGTATGCAAGTTAGTAATTGATTCTAGTTCTAGTGAAAATCTTGTATCTAAAGAAATGGTAGATAAATTAAAATTGGAAAAAGTACCCCATCCCAACCCATCCCATGTATCTTGGTTAACAAAGGGACAACAAACCTTCATAAATGTACAGGCTTGGGTAAATTTCTCCATTAAAGACTACAAAGATAGAGTCCTTTGTGATGTTTTAGATATGGATGTCTGTCACCTATTACTAGGACATCCATGGTAGTATAGTTTACAAGCCAAACATGGTTTAATCAAAATGGTCATAAGTACAATCTACTCCATCTTCCTGATCCTCAACAAGAAAAACTAAAGGAACAACTAGTCATGCTTGCAGGAAAACAAGAAATGATAAATACCATTCAAGATTTAGAGGTAGGATATGCCTTAGTCCTGAAGCCTAAGGAGAAAATAGTGCACAAAGAAGTACCAAAGGAAGTAGACAGTCTACTGCAGAAGTATAAGGGTATTGTTGCAAGAGACATACCATATGAAATCCCAACATTGAGGAATTTTTTTCATAAAATAGATTTTATTCTTGGTGCTTCCATACCCAACAAGGCTGCATATAAACTCACCCCTGATCAAAATTCATAGGTAACCAAACAAGTCAGTGAATTGTTGACTAAAGGTCTCATAAAAAAGAGGCTCAGCCCTTGTACAGTCCCAAGTGTATTGGCCCCTAAAAAGGATGGAAAATGGAGACTATGTAGTGACTCTAGGGCAATAAAAAAAATAACAATTAGATATACATTCCCAAAATTAGAGAACTTTCCAAAAATATAAAAAATTTAGCAATATTTTCTAATTTGTTCCCTAGGGACCTAATTTATCAAAAGAGACCAGTTTTCAAAGATCAAATTTGTAAGCCATTTTTTTCATCAAAAAAAAAAAAAAAAAGAACATACCCACTGTAGAATTTCTAGAGCTTTCCAAAAATGTAATTTTTTCTAAAAAAGTCGTTGAGTTACGATCATAAATGAAATTTCATGATAAATCATAAAAATTTATAACACATGGAAAAAAGATTAGAAAAATCTAATTTTCAGACTAAGAAACATTTGAACCATCCTTAACCTGTAGTAAAACCTTCAGACGCAAAATCCAAACCATTTGTGAGATATGATCAAGTCTTCCAAATACCCTAGGCTTTTATCTTCAACTCAACTTGCACAAGGGTTAGCCTTGAAAAACTTGAATAAAACAACCATGAAAGGTTAGAAAGTTTAAAATGTGGAGAAACTGAAGGAAAATCAAGGGCATGTGCCCCATGGTGGGCACAAAAAATGTGTGACCAAAATGTGACACACTTCTATAAACCATTACACTTGAGAGAATCCATTAAAAAGGAACTCTCAAGAAGTGTCTTATAGCTTCCTATCTATGACGTGCAATAATCTAAGATAGTGTGAATGGTGGCTCTCAAATGAACCTTAAGTAAAGACCCTTGCAAGGTGCACCATAGAATGGAAGATTCAAAGGATGATGCAAATGAGATATAATCTAAGATGAAATGCAAGAACTAAGCTATGATGAAAATGCAAGAACAAGGAAAGCAAAGCTAATCTAGCAAGATTACAATACCTCCTAGTTAAGCTATGTGATCTAAGCTAAATGCAATAAGGAAATACTAATATAGAATGCAAGAGTGCTCAAAGATTCTCTAAGAATGAAAGTAAACAAAGTGTTAGCAAAACAATAGCATGAGTGAGTAATCTATTATCCTTTATTCAAGAGTGAGGAGAGAGCCTCCTTTTAAAGAGCAATGAATGTTAGAGATTAAGAGGAAAAATACAAGGGTGGAGAAAAATCCTAATTTTGACTTTGGTGTACAAGATTCTCAGGAGGAAAAATAAATGGACATGGCTAAGAGGCAAAAAGATGTGTGGAAGAGATTAAGAGGCAAAAGGAGATTCCACTCATCTTGGAAAGTGTGCATTCAATGTGTAGACAAAAAGTATTTTTCTTTTTCTTTTAAATTAGGAAATTCATTTTTCATGTGCACATATAGCATAAGGTGGATTTTATTTCATTAAAAGAGGACATGTTCTTTTAATTAAATAAAGCTTAGAATAAAATGGCCAAACTTTAGGATATCATTGAATAAATGATAAATTGATGATTTGATTAAGAAATAAGAGATTAAATCAATGTGAAAATTTGATTAAGCACAAGATGTAGTCTAGTATTTAAATTTTAATGTTTCTAAAGGGGTCTTATAGTTTACTAGACCATTTTTGGGAAATTACACTTTTATACTTAGTCGTTTTCATGGAAAAGGCTTTTCGGAAATGGGGTCTTGCTCATAAAAAATGTGGTAATGTTATGGGTCAGGATCCTGAACCTAAATTTGAATGGGATCCCACTAGCTATGGGACCCCAAACCATATTTTAAAAAATGGGGCCCCGCTTAGAAATGGGGCCCCTTTCCATATGTCACCCCATTTCAAAATGAGGTGACGTATGGAACGGGGCCCTGTTTCTAAGTGGGGCTCCGTTACGTAAACAATTTTTTTAAAAAAATATGGGGTGGACTAATTTTTCATAAACATCCCCCGGTTCAGGAGCTTCACCCTGTTTCCTCTCCGGCCTGAAACCCCCTAGTTAGGCCATTTTTTGGTTTTTTTTCAGTTTAGTTGTCATTTTTTGTTATTTTTACTATTTTTTTATCAATTTATATTAGTATTTATTTAATTTTATTATGAAAAATGAATATATATGTTAATTGTTTTAAATTTTATTATAGAAATATTAAAAAATAGGTTTTTTCATGAATAAAGAGCTTTTTTCATATATTTTAATTATAGAAATATTAAAAAAAAGGTTTTTTTAATGTATTTATTTTTTCATAGAGTTTTACTATAGAAATGTTAAAAAAATAGTTTTTCATGTATATAGATGTAATTTTTATTATTTTCACTCAAAAAATATAAAAAAAATGCATGTATGTAAATACGATGAAACAATATAAAAACATTAACATCCTAAAATAAAAACCTTAAACCAAAAACTTGGAATCATAACCCTAAATAAATAACTCACAATCGAAACCCTAAACAAATAACTTTTGTAGGAGAAAGCCTAAAAATAAATAATTATGAATATCTAGAAAATTTAAACCACTACACTAAAATCAGACTTAATGTGTCGTAATGGGTCCTAATGTGTCCAAATAGGACATGAGTGGTCCTAGGAACCCTTAAGACCCATTTGGACACGTTAGGACCCATTACAACACATTGAACCACTTAGAATATAGTAGGTCTTAATGGGGATCTAATATGTTCTAAGGGGTCTTAATGTGTCGTAATATGTGTCCCAATGGGTCTTAAGTGGTACCTGTATGGACACACTAGAACCCATTACAACACATTAAGACCACTTAGAATACATTAGGTACCATTAGGATCCACTAAAATACAATAGGAACCTTATGAGACATAATAGGTCCTAAGAGGTCCTAATGTGTAATAATTATCCTTACGGGTCCTAATTTGTCCAAACGAGTTTCAAGTGGTCTTTAGACCACTTAAGACCCACTTGGACATATTAGGACCCATTATGACATATTAAGACCCCTTAGAACACATAAGGTCCTAATGGGGACCTAATGTGTTCTAACAAGTCTTAATGTGTTGTAATGGGTCCTAATGTGTCCAAATGGGTCTCAAGTGATCCTAGGACCACATGAGACCCATTTCAACACATTAGGATCCATTACAACACTTGAGACCCATTTTGACACATTAGGACCCATTATGACACATTAAGACCACTTACAATACATTAGGTCCCATTAGGATGCACTAAAACACATTAGGACCCCTTAGAATACATAAGATCCTAATGGGGACCTAATGTGTTCTAAGGGGTCTTAATGTGTTGTAATAGGTCCTAATGGGTCCCAATGGGTCTTAAGTTATCCTAAGACCATTTAAGACCCATTTGAACACATTAGGACCCATTATGACACATTAAGACCACTTAGGATACATTAAGTCCCATTAATATCCACTAAAAGACATTAGGACCCTTATGAGATATAATAGGTCTTAAGAGGTCCTAATTTTTATTAAGTATCCTTAGGGGTCCTAATGTGTCCAAACAGGTCTCAAGTGGTCCTAAGACAACTTAAGACCCATTGGGACACATTAGGACCCATTACGACATATTAAGATCCCTTAGAAGACATTGATAGGAGCTGTCTTTGTTTGGTCAGCTCCAATGAAGTATCAACTCTACTTTGTATCCAATAGTCAACAAGCTTCATAGCTTCCACACCTCTTATCCTTTTCTTTGTCTCTCACACTTATCCACAAGAAATTATCATTCATATATACCCTCTTACAATAATTCATTAGGTCGACCAGTGATAAGGCCAAATTATTGCCTTTATTTTGTATAAATTTAAATACTCTATTCTAGTTTTTGACAAAACATTTGAGAGCCTAGCCATTTAAAACTTGTGATAAAGTCCAGATAGAACTGATAAACCATGGGTAGATGTTTGTGACATATTTTTCTAATATTATACATATAGTGCAGTATTTCATAAAACCATCAGAATATATGTTCTAATATTTGGATATTTAATTTGATTAAGCTTGTTGCATGAATATTTTTGCATCATAACTAACTTGACAGGAGAGAAAGCGGCTGGAGAGTGGTCGATAGCATTCAAGGAAGACTGTTAAGGACCAGCTACGATGGAGTGATCATTACAGCACCAGAAAACACAACTGCTACAATGGAGCCATTATTCCAAGACGTGGGGATGTAGTGTGCCTATATTCCCTCTGCACTTTATTATGTTGAACTGGTTGCCCAAGCTTCATTACCCATGCCACGGGCTGTTGCATTTCCATCTTCTTCTCCGGCATGTTTTTAGCAAGATAGTTTCTATTTTGTTTTCTAATAAGTGTTCGATCCTCTATATATAGGGATTGGACCGATAGTTTGAAGTTATATAGAAAATTAGAGAAAGAGGTTTTTGAAAGAAAACTGTTGTATCTTACAACAATCTATTTCAAGTTCCATGTCTTGTTTCTATGTAATGAGTTTTTGAAATACAATGAAGTAGTTCTTGGTTTACATCCTGTGTTAATAGATTAGTAGAAGCCAACCAATGGGGCCCACTTGGGAGGTGGATTAGGTTAGAATAGAATAGATTTCATTTCCAGTATTTATAGCATTTCTATCATTTCCAGTATTTCAGATAGAAGCTACAATTTCTTCCTACAGCATCGTACCTTGTGAGTGTTCCTGCAACATCTGCAAGAATAGTTATAATGGATGTTCTAGGCTGAAAATATAGGTTTAAGTAGAGTTTCAATTTCTAGCATTCATTTTAGTAAGGATATAAATGTATTCTTTCCTACAGCACTAGTGTAGGTTTCTTTTATGCATTTTTACCTTCCTATAGCATAAGCAGAATGACTCCTTAAGGAACCTAGTGCACATATCAAGCTGACCATTTCAAGTATATGTCCCTGGGTTGACAAGTTAAATGCACCTCATAATGGGAGAATTAGTCCTAAGATTGAATAAACCATTCCTAAGAAAGGCCTTGAGCATTATTATTCCACACCTATTGTGAGGTGGTTCAACCAGTTAAGCTTTCCTAATACATAATTAACTAGGTCAGCAAATTAAGGCTTTCCATCATACAAATAATTACATAATCCCTTGCTAAGATACACATGGTATCTATAAAATGTATACAACATTTAAAATCTATCACATATACTTCCAAATCCGTAATCCATGCTCACAATTAATTTCACATGCTACATGTCTAAAGTCGGCCAGGAAATAGGTCTTCTCTAGAATACACACCACAACTAACGTCATCAATATCCAAACAAAAAAAAAACTCAACCCATTACTCTACCATATGTTGATTGTCCATCAGTAATCTCACAAGTTTTGAAATATCTTTTCTAGAAAGATGTACCCAAAACACAGAGACTTGCTCTGTCTAGAATCATAGTTACAGTCCAGAAGACTAGTCTTCACCAAATCAACTGTAACATCCACAACACGCAACATAAATCCAAGTGACCATAGGAATAAATCTAACTTTGATCATTCTAAATCATTTGTACAGTGTCCATGCACTTCTGCTAGTTCAGTAGCCAGTTTGTTTTCTTCAACAAAATATATGTTGACATCAGTGACAAAACATGAATATCAACAACATGATTAGTAACCAAAACTGATATCATCCAACATTCTCCCCCTATGGCATTGATGGAAACATATGGGAAAATCCATATGCATCAACCCAAAATAACTCTCTCTCAATACGATCTTCTCAATATCCTCATCACAAATCTCCCCAAAATAGTAGGGATTTTTGCATAGATTTCTTCCCCCTTTGGCAGCAATGAAAAAGGGTGCCATAAATCATATGTAGTCTTTTTTAGTCCTTTTCAAGTCTTCATGTCCAATCATCTACGTGCAAGATCACCCAAATGTACTCTACAGTATTCTCTTGCGATCACTCCCCCTAAGGAGTAGATCCATACATCAAGTCCAGAGAATGATATAGCTTTGAGATCCATTGGACTGATGTATATCTGCATCATTTTAGTCTTCACTGGGAGGGGCCATCGCCCCAAGCATGCCTCTGAGATATTCAAAAGCATCTTTTGGTAAATTTTTAGTAAATATATCTGCTATCTATTCCTTGGTACTCATATACTCCAGTTTAATCTCTCTATTGGTTGTCTTCTCCCTCAAGAAATGATGCTTGATGGAAATATGTTTAGTCTTTGAGTGCATTACAAGATTATTTGACATATTCACTGTGTTGGTGTTATCACAATGGATAATCACTGGTTCTTTGAAAATTATTCCAATGTCTTTCAGCATTTGTTTCATCCAAACAAATTGTGTATAGTTTATTGCAGCAACAACATACTCTGACTCAACAGTAGATTGAGTAATACAGTTCTGCTTCTTGCTCAACCAAAAAACCAACCTTTTTCCAAGGAAAAATGCACCACCACTTGTACTCTTCCTGTCATCCACATTACCTGCCCAATAAGCATAGTAAAATCCTGTAATGTAAAACCATCAGATTTATCATACCATAATCCATATTCTACTGTTCCTTTCAAATATCTAAAAATTCTTTTTACAACAGCAAAATGTGTCTCTTTAGGATCTGCCTGATATATAGCCACAATTCCAACTGCATTAGTAATATCTGGTCTAGTGTGTGTTAGATATTGTATACCCCCAATCATTGATTTGTACTTAGTCTTCCCAACACTTTGAGTCTCATCACTTTTAGTTAGTTTTTTCCCTGTCACCTTGGGTTTTCCAACAGGTTTACAATCTTCCATTCCAAATTTCTTCAACATTTCCTTAAGATACTTGGTTTGAGATATAAAAATCCCATTCTTACTCTGATTAATTTTCAAACCAAGAAAAATTTTCATCTCACCAATCATTGACATTTCAAACTCATTCTCCATTTCTTTAGCAAACTTCTTACTCATTTTATCATTTCCTCCAAAAATGATATTATCAACAAAAACTTCTATAATTAAGATTTCATCTTCATCAATTCTTAAATTCAAATTACTTTCTGCATTACCTTTTCTAAAACCAAGATGAAATAGATGTTTATCCAGTCTTGCATACCATGCCCTTGGAGCTTGTTTCAGTCCATGCAGTGCCTTATTCACTCTACAAACCATGTTTTCATCATCTTTCAAAGGAAAACCATCAGGTTTCTCAATGTACACTTCTTCTTCTAGATCACCATTCAAGAATGTTGACTTCACATCCATCTGATACACTTTGAAGTCTTTATGTACAACATAAGCAAGGAATAGTCTCATAGCTTCCAATCTAGCAATAGATGAAAATTTTTCTTCATAGTCTATGACTTCTTGTTGTGAGTAGCCTTTACATACCACTCTAGCCTTTTTTCTTACCAATGTGCCTTCCTCATCCATCTTGTTTCTGAAAACCCACTTAGTGCCAATCACAGTTTTATTCTTAGGTCTTGGAACCAATTCCCAAGTATTGTTTTTCTTTATCTATTCTAGTTCTTCTTACATGGCTTTAGTCCAAGATTCATCTGTACATGCTTCATTAGTACTCTTTGGTTCAACTTGAGAAATCAAATAGATCTAATCTCTAACTCTATATCTAGTCATCATGCCTTTTCTTGCATCACCAATAATTTGATCTTCAGGATGGTTTATCTTGACATACCTTGGTGTCTTCAATGTATCAGTAGCTTTGGCCTGTTCTTCTTCTTCAATCTTAGTTTCAATCATCAAGGGTCCTTCAAGTTCAACAACAACTTCCCTTGTTTATGTTATCTGACCACAATAATATATTCTTTCCTGATTTTGAAACTTTTCATCTATCCTCACATTGGCACTTTCAATCAGTTTCCTCAATCTCAGATTGAAACATTTATATGCTTTACTCTTAGTGGAATATCCAATAAAGATTCCTTCATCACTTCTAGCATCAAACTTTCCTATCTCATCATCTCTCTTGATATAACATTTACTACCAAATATTCTAAAATATTTCACAGTAGGTGAATGATCAAACCATAATTTATAGGGAGTTTTATTTGTACCTACTCTAATTTGAATTTTGTTTAAGTTGTACACATCAGTGCCAACTGCTTCTTTCCAATGAACATGTGACACATTTCCTTCTAGCAACATAGTCCTTGTAGCATCTAATATGGTTCTGTTTCTTCTCTCTGCTATCCCATTATATTGTGGAGTTCTAGGGGCTGAAGTCTTTCAATGTATTCCATTTTCTTCATAGTATGTTTTAAACAACTCTAATGTAAACTCTCCTCCTCTGTCTAATCTCAAACACTTCATCTTTAAAGTAGATTCATTCTCAACTTTCTCTTTGAATAACTTGAACTTGTCAAATGCTCAATTTTCTCTCTCAAATATGTAACCCACATCATTATAGAAAAGTCATCAACCAAAAATATAAAATACCTTTCGCCATAGTATGATCTTGTTCTTGTAGGACCACATAGATCTGTATGCACCAGATCCAACTTCCCTTTTTCTGAATAAGCTTTTGTCTTTAATGTTCTTCTAGTCTATTTCCCCATAAGACATTATCTACACATAATGTTAGATGGCTTTACAATTCTAGGTATATCTCTTACTTCTTTTGTCATACTTGCCTTCACAATGTTACCAAAATTAATATGAAAAAATCTTTCGTGCCATAACTAGCTATCATAAACCTTTGCAATAAAACAATAAGCATCAAATGTGTTCAGTTAAAATAAATTACCTCTGGATTTAGTACCAGATGCTATCAAGTCTCCTATTTTACTCTTGATAGAACATTTTACATTGATGAAGTTCAATTGATAACCCTTGTCCACTAGCTATCCAACACTCAACAAATTGTGCTTAAGTCCATCACCAAGTAGTACATTGTCAGTGTCAGTCTTTCCATCCAAAGAAATAGATCCAATTCCAATAATAAGTTTAGGAGTATTTTCACCAAATCTAACAACACCACCATCACGTCTTTTCAAACTCACAAACTTATTTTTGTCTCCAGTCATATGATGTGAACAACCACTATCTATGACCCATTCAGATTTATTTTCAACTCAGGATACTAAGGCTTTTTCTTCATGTATAGGTTCATCATCCTTAATAGAAATGAATCCAATTTCATCATATTCAAAATCCTCATCATCATATATAACCTCAATTGAATAATAACATTCTTTATCCTTTGAGAATTTAGATTTGAAAAACTTAGGTTTGTGCTTTGGAATTTTTGTAGGACATCTAGATGCAAAATGACTGATATTGTTACATGAAAAACATTTCAAAGGTAATTTTATATCAAACTTACCCTTACCTCTCTTTTCTCTTCTAGAAATTAGTGCCATGAATTCATATACCTTCCTTTCTTCTTCCTATATTTGTTACCATTCATCAACATAGGCTCCAAGTTCTTCTCTTAGGTCACCACTGCTTGTGCTTGCATTTCTAGGTAAGATTCTTTTTCTTTTATGCACAGTTTCTTTGAATGCTGACTCAACCTTAGGTAAAGTGTCTCCCAATTCTGTGGCTTCAAATGTTGTTATTTTTCCAATCAACATCTCTCTAGTGAAGTTTGGTGTCAAAGGTATGATATCCGCTATAGCCTAAACCTTGGTTCTATATGCAGGTGTTAAAGATCAGAGTATCTTTGCAATCACTTCTTCCTCACTGTAAGTTCCTCCAAAGTTCCTAATACCAGTAACCACTTCATTAATTATCTTTCCATATGCTTTGATTTTCTCATCTTCAGTGATTCCATCTTTTTCTTCCAGTTCTGTAACTTTTCTTTCTTTGTAAACTTGTCTCCAACATATAGTGCTTCCAGTCTTGTCTAGATTTCATGTGCATAGTCCAATTCCTTTACTTCAGTAAATTCACCTTCTGATAGTGTGCTAATTAAGGATTCCCTTGCAACCATATTGCATGAGAATAAATTCTTTTGATCTTTAGTGGATTTCTATAATTCATCCTCAGTTGCCATCTTTTCCTTCTTCTTTGTTATCATCTAGTAATCAATTCCCAGACATAGCAAATGTGTTCTCATCTTGTTATGCCAACTTTCATAGTTTTGAGGATCAAACTTTGGACTATCCTTCCTATAGTAAGTCATCTTCAGGATCACCTCAAGCTATTAAAATTTCTCTCTGAGGACCAATAGCTCTGATACCAATTGTTAGGAATAACAATCCACAAGATAACTGAGAGAGGGGGTGAATCAGTTGAAATATAGATTATTAAACTTTATACTTTATAAACCAAATCTTCAAATGTAAATGATAACCCAATAATTTCCAACACCATAACACAATATTTTTTGTTAGGGAAACCCTGTTAAAGGTAAAATCTCGGTGGGAATTAGCACCCAAAAATAATGTACTAAGAGTATAGTATTCATGTTAAAAGATATTAGCTCTGTTAGGAGCTTATTACAACATTACACTACACAGTCCCTGTTTGGAAACAAACCCTGTTAGGATTCAAACAAAATAGTAGGCTCACTGCTAAAGCACACTACCCAAAGAAGGTTAAAGCCACCCTCAAGGATTTACAATCCAAATCAACTATATAAAGAAAATACACATTCCAGGGAACTGTTTGATAGCAGGTGTCTTTGTTTGGTCATCTCCATTGAAGTATCAACTCTGCTTTGTATCCAATAGCCAACAAGCTTCGCAGCTTCCACACCTCTTATCCTTTTATTTCTCTCTCACACTTCTCCACAAGAAATTATCATTCATATATACCCTCTTACAATAATTCATTAGGTCGGCCAATTAAGCTTTCCTAATACATAATTAAATAGGTGGGCCAATTAAGGCTTTCCATCATACAAATAATTACATATCCCCTTGCTAAGATACACATGGTATCTATAATAAGTATACAACTTTTAAAATCCATCACATATACTTCCACATTCGTAATTCATGCTCACAATTAATTTCACACACTACATGTCTGAAGTCGGCCAGGAAATAGGTCTTCTCCAGAATACACACCACAACTCACATCATCAGTATCCAAACATCAATCAAACTCAACCCATTACTCTACCATATGTCAGTTGTCCATCAGTAAGCTTTCAAGTTCTAAAATATCTTTTCTAGAAAGATATACCCGAAACACAGAGACCTTCTCTATCTAGAATCACAGTTACAGTCGAGAAAACCAGTCTTCACCAAATCAATTGTAACATCCACAACATGCAACATAAATCCAAGTGACCTTAGGAATAAGGTCAGCACACAACCTTCTACATAAATCCAACTTTGATCACTCTGAAGCATCCGTATAGTGTTCGTACACTCCTTTCATTTAAGTAGCCAGTCTATTTTCTTCATAGAAATATATGTTGACATCAGTGACACAACATGAATATCAACAACATGATTAGTAACCAAAAATGATATCATCCAACAGACATAACGTCCTAATGGGGACCTTATGTTTTCTAAAGTGTCTTAATGTGTTGTAATGGGTCCTAATATGTCCCAATGGGTCTTAATTGGTCTTCAAACCCCTTAAGACCCGTTTGGACCCATTATGACAAATTAAGACCACTTTGAATACATTAGGTCCCATTAGGATCCACTAAAACACATTACAACTCTTATGAGGCATAATAAGTCCTAAGAAGTCCTAATGCCTAATAAGTTTCCTTAGGGGTCTTAATGTGTCCAAATAGGTCTTAAGTGGTCCTATGACCACTTAAGACCCGTTTGGACACATTAGGACCCATTACAACATAGTAAGACCTATTAGAACACATAAGGTCCTAATGGGGACCTAATATGTTCTAACAAGTCTTTAATGTGTTGTATTGGGTCCTAATGAGTGAAAATGGGTCTTAAGTTGTCCTAGGAGCACTTGAGACCCATTTGGACACATTAGAACTCATTATGACACATTAAGACCACTTAGAACACATTAGGTCCCATTAGGATCCACTAAAACATATTAGGACCCTTATGAGACATAATAGGTCCTAATGTATAATAAATATCCTCAGGGGTCCTAATGTATCCAAATGGGTCTCAAGTTGTCCTACGACCACTTAAGACCCATTGGGACACATTAGGACCCATTAAGACACGTTAAGACCCCTAAGAACACATAAGGTTGTAATGGGGACCTAATGTGTTCTAAGGGGTCTTAATGTTTTGTAATGGGTCCTAGGACCCCTTAAGACCCATTTGGACCCATTACAACACATTAAGACCCCTTAGAATACATTAGGTCCCATTAGGATCCACTAAAACACATTAGGACCCTTATGAGACATAATAGGTCATAAGAGGTCCTAATGTGTAATAAGTATCCTTAGGGGTCCTAATGTGTCCAAATGGGTCTCAAGTGGTCTTAGGACCACTTAAGATCCATTGGGAGTCGGGACGCATTAGGACCTATTACGACAAATTAAGACCCCTTAGAACACATAAGGTCCTAATGGGGACCTAATGTGTTCTAAGTGGTCCTAATGTGTCATAATGGGTCCTAATGTCTCCCAATGAATCTTAAGAGGTCCTAGGACCACTTGAGAACTATTTGGACACATTAGGACCCATTACGACACATTAAGACCACTTAAAATACATTAGGTCCCTTTAGGATCCACTAAAACACATTAGGACCCTTATGAGACATAATAGGTCCTAAGAGGTCCTAATGTGTAATAAGTATCCCTAGGGGTAGTAATGTCTCCAAATAGGTCTCAAGTGGCCCTAAGACCACTTAAAACATTTTTGGACACATTAGGACCCATTATGACACATTAAGACCCCTTAGAACACATAAGGTCCTAATGGGGACTTAATGTGTTCTAATGAGTCTTAATGTGTCCTAATGGGTCCAAATGTGTCCAAATAGGTATTAAGTGGTCCTAGTACCACTTGAGACCTATTTGGACACATTAAGACCTATTACAACACATTAAGACCACTTAGAATACATTAGGTCCCATTAGGATCCACTAAAACACATTAGGACCCTTATGAGACATAATAGGTCCTAAGAGGTCCTAATGTGTAATAAGTATCCTTAGGGGTTCTAATGTGTCCAACCAAGTCTCAAGTGGTCCTATGATCACTTAAGACCCATTGGGACACATTAGGACCCATTACGACACATTAAGACCC
>MU224526.1:1307250-1318335 GCA_018584345.1 Thuja plicata | reverse complement strand
GTGTAATAAGTATCCTTAGGGGTTCTAATGTGTCCAACCAAGTCTCAAGTGGTCCTATGATCACTTAAGACCCATTGGGACACATTAGGACCCATTACGACACATTAAGACCCCTTATAACACATAAGGTCCGAATAGGGACCTAATGTGTTCTTAGGGGTCTTAATGTGTCATAATGGGTCCTTATATGTCCCAAAGGGTATTAAGTGGTCCTAGGACCCCTTATGACCCATTTGGACCCATTATGACACATTAAAACCACTTAGAATACATTAGGTCCCATTAGGACCCCCTAAAATAAATTAGGACCGTTATGAGAAATAATAGGTCCTAAGAGGTCCTAATGTGTAATATGTACCCTTAGGGGTCCTAATGTGTCCAAATGGGTCTTACATGGTTCTAAGATAACTTAAGACCCATTTGGACACATGAGGACCCATTACAACACATTAAGACCCCTTACAACACATAAGGTCCTAATGGGGACCTAATGTGTTCTAACGAGTCTTAATATGTCGTAATGGGTCCTAATGTATAAAATGGGTCTTAAGTGGTGCTAGGACCACTTGATACATGTTTAAACACATTAGGACCCATTAGGATCCATTATGACACATTAAGACCATTTAGATTACATTAGGTCCCATTAGGATCCACTAAAACACATTAGGACCCCTATGAGACATAATAGGTTATAAGAGGTCATAATGTAATAAGTATCCTTAGGGTTCTGAATGGGTCCAAACATGTCTCAAGTGGTCCTAGGACCGCTTAAGACCAATTGGGACACATTAGGACCCATTACAACACATTAAGACCCCTTAGAACACGTAAAATCCTAATGGGGACCTAATGTGCTCTAAGGTGTCTTAATTTGTTGTAATGGGTCCTAATGTGTCCCAATAGGTCTTAAGTGGTTCTAGGACCCCTTAAGACCTGTTTGGACACATTGGGACCCATTAGGACACATTAAGACCACTTAGATTACATTAGGTCCCATTAGGATCCAGTAAAACACATTAGGACCCTTATGAGACATAATAGGTCCTAATGTGTAATATGTATGCTTAGGGGTCCTATTGTTTCCAAATGGGTCTTAAGTGGTCCTAGGACCACTTAAGACCCATTGGGATAAATTAGGACCCATTACAACACATTAAGACCCCTTAGAACACATAAGGTCTTAATGGGGATCTAATGTGTTCTAAGGGGGTTTAATGTGTTGTAATGGGTCCTAATGTGTCCCAATGGGTCTTAAGTGGTCCTAGGACCCCTTAAGACCTTTTTGGACCCATTAAGATACATTAAGATCACTTAGAATACATTAGGTCCCATTAGGATCCACTAAAACACATTAGGACCCTTATGAGACATAATAGGTCCTAATAGGTCCTAATGTGTAAAAAGTATCCTTAGGGGTCCTAATGTGTCCAAACAGGTCTCAACTAGTCCTAGGATCACTTAAGATCCATTGGGACACATTAAGACCCATTACGACATATTAAGACCCCCTAGAACACATAAGGTCCTAATGGGGACCTAATGTGTTCCAAGGGGTCTTAATGTGTGATAATGGGTCCTAATGTCTTCCAATGAGTCTTAAGTGGTCCTCGGATCCCTTAACACCCTTTTGACATATTAGAACCCATTACAACATATTAATACCACTTAGAATACATTAGGTCCTATTAGGATCCACTATAACACATTAGGACCCTTATGAGACATAATAGGTCCTAATGTGTAGTAAGTTTCCTTATGGGTCTTAATGTATCCAAATGGGTCTCAAATGGTCTTATGACCACTTAAGACCTGTTTAGATACATTAGGACCCATTACGAGACATTAAGACCTATTAGAACATATAAGGTCCTAATGAGTACCTAATTTGGTCTAACGAGTCTTAATGTGTCATAATGGGTCCTAATAGGCCCAAATGGGTCTTAAGTGGTCCTAGGACCACTTGACAGTAAGTTTTTATGTTATTAATTCACATCGATTTCCAATTTTCCCATCTTTTAAAGGATATTCAACATTCTTAAATCATTTAACATCTAGTAATTGTTGGAAAAATCATTTTCACTAAATTTCATGCATACATTGATCTAATAATCAAAAATTTCCACAAGTAGTGCATTGTCCTGAAATAAGAGAACTTAAAAAAAAAAAAATTCCCATTAGATCTTTCAGAGAACAAACTTGCCACAAACTCCTTGATCATTTCAGGTGGTAAAATTCTTGGAAATGAGATAAGTAACTGATATGGGAGGGGTGAATCAGTTACTCCAAAACAAATCCTTTGTCCCTTAGATGTCTTAAATACTTTAACACTGTTACTCGGTTAATTAAGATATTCTTCTGTAACTTGGGTGTCAAAGCAATCTTTATAATATCCAATGCAATTATACTTTAGAGATTAATTGTAGGAACATTAAGCATAAAACAAATAACTTATACACAGGTGACACCAAGATTTAACGTGGAAACCCAATATGGGAAAAATCACCAATGTAACTACTTATTGTTTTTCACTCTTTTGAAGTGAGCCCTGTTAGCAGCCAACCCTGTTAAAGGTTACAAAAAACACACTGCTAGGTGTGACCTTGTTAAAGGATTTAATCACCCTATGAAGAGTATCCTTATTATAGGTCTTTAGCACTTCAACATAAAAATGCTACCTTGTGAGAGGATTTACGAAAATACTGTTAATTCTACTATGTTAAGAGTTTTTAGATCACTGCTACAATTGTTAGAAAGTAACAATGAATTGAACTATATGTGTAAGAAACTATCTTTGCTGATTCAGATCTCTATTCTGATTATAACTAGATCATTCCTAATCAGATGTTCTATTGTAGCTCCAAGTGATTTGTACTCAATCAATATCCTATCTCATTTCACCTTCACTCTTCATATCACAAAATTCTACACTTCTGCTTTATCTTTCTTTTTCTCTTCCTCTGCTTCTTACTCACATTCAATCCAAACTTGACCTTTCATTTATATGGTAAGCCCTATCAATTTGGATTTAATATACTTCTAAATAATAAATCTCAATTTATTCGGCCTCATATAACCAATTAATTATAAAATATAAATCACTGTTAGTCGGCTGCCACTGAATGCCTGACCAAGAGTAAAATGCCCGAGTGACTCAGTTAATACTTAACTTCCTTCAATTCCCGACTTAACTTGGTCAACACTAAATAACTCATTCTATTCACCAAATGTGCTATGTCTGAATGTAGACATTTGTGTAACATCACTACATAAGTGTAAATACATGTGTAACATCAATGACAATACACAATTTGATAATTATCTTCAACAATCTCCCTCTTTGGCATTGATGGCAACATAACATGTCATAATCCAAATAATTGTAGAGAAACAAAAAAAATTATTAATGTCTTTAGCTTCATTCTGATTCTCATCCAAAAACTCCCTCTGACATCAAAATCTCCCTCTTACTATATTATAGAAAAATTCACCCTCTTTTGTCTTGTTCTTATGTATTATAGAAAATTCTCCCTCTTTGAAAATAGATGCCAAAGACACCATCTCCACAAATATCAGTAGTTAACACTTCGTAACTGTAATGCACCTAAATGTACAAATTCATTTGCAATGTGCTCTGATGTACCTGCATCAATTGATAGATCTTTACTGTTGCTTGGGTTGATGCATCACTAAACTATATTTTAGTGAGCTTCAGTTAGGGGAAGCAACCCTAGCTTTCCTCTAAGGTAGAAGAATGCATCCTTAGGTAAAGGTTTGGTGAATATGTCCACAACTTGTTCTTTGGTATTCACATATTCCAACCTTACTTCTTTATTCTATACCAATTCCCTCAAAAAATGATACTTTATTGCTATATGCTTGGTTTTGGTGTGCATCAAAGGCTATCTTTGTAATGTTAATGGCACTGGTGTTGTCATAGTAGATAATAACTGACTTTTTTACTTCTTCATTCATTCTTGACAACAACTGATTGATCCATATGATGTTTAAATAGTTCACTGCTACAACAACATATTCTGCCTTTGCTGTAGACCGAGATATACAAATCTATTTCTTGCTAGTCCATGACACTAACCTCTTTCCAAGAAAGAAAGCTCCACCAATGGTGATTTTCCTATCATCAACACTTCCTACCCAATTAGCATCAGTGAATGCCTTTAAATCAAGGTTTCCACCTTTCTGTTGGAAAGTGACAATGCAAGCAATTGTTATTTTGTCATTGCTATCAAACCTTAACTAGTGAGACTATTGTTATCTATTTGAGTACCATATCTACTGTTGATGAAGAAGATTTAAAAAGAAGACCAAGTGAATGATTGAGTTAAGGCAATTAAAAGGGTACTTGATCAGTTGGCACTCTGGAAAAGTAATTAGTTGTTTATCTTTCAAAGACAATTTTTTTGGCTGTTCTGTGCCGAGCAAGGTTTGGCTTGTGCCGAGAAAATTTTCTTGTGCCGAGAAAAGTTGCTTGTGCCAAGAAAAGTTGTTTGTGATGAGAAAAGTTGTTCAATGCTGAGCACCAGTGAAATTGTCAAGTGGAAACAGTGATGTTGGCCGACTTACAGTAATTGGATTAATGATGAGATTTGAAATCTCTGGCTAACTTAGTTAAATTTATTGGGATTTGTAATGTTAATTAAATATTGATCCATGTCATTTAATGTATGGGTAACCATAATTAATGCATGGTTTCAAGATTTAATTAGAGACTACTTTGGAGAAGTAAATGTAATGCAAAGAGGGAATGATCCATTAGATCTAACCTAACCTAAGATCTATGATCTTGATTAATCGGCAAAAGATTTATTTGACCTAGATAGAGAGGTATATGATAACCTCAAGGGGTTATTCATTTAGGATGCTGTAGTGTACTGCTAAATGTGGAAGTACATGTGTGTATGCAAGATGATTGCATAGTTTATTTATTGTTTGTCATGATCTAGCAGAGAAGGCTGAATAGAGAAGCAGAGAGTTGCATGTGTGATTGCTTGACGAATTTCCAAGCAGATCAGAAGGTTGAAATGACAGTGTAGGCTATCCAGTAATTTAACATCAGAGCTGTAATTGGATTTAAATTTGAAAAGTAAGTTGTATGTATCAGATCACAACTGCTGATTACTTTCTAACTATTGTATCAGTTAAAATCCTTTAACCAGGTTGACCTAATAGTCATTTGTATAAATCCTCTAACAAAGTGACATTCAGGTGGAATTTTCTAAGTCCTCTAACAAGGCCACTCTTGACAGGGTGATTAAATCCTTTAACCAGGTCACACCTAACAGTGTGTTATTGTAACCTTTAACAGGGTTGGCTCCTCACAGAGCTCACTTCAGAAGAGTGAAAACTTGGTAGCATGTTACTAGTGGTAATTCCCATATTGGGTTTCCATGTTAAATACTTGTGTCAACTTGTGTGAATGCTTATGGTTTTTTTTACTGTTATGTTTCTACAAGCAATTTCATTAGATAGTAAACTACATGATTAAAGTTGTTGACATATGCTACTGCTGCCGAGTAGATTTGAAATACAGAAAGTTTTATTTCCTACATCTAGACCTAAGGATAACTAATTCACCCCTCCCCTCTCAATTATTCTAAAATAATTCTAATAATTGGTATCAGAGCTCTGGTCTCCTAAAAAAAGTTTGAAGGTACTTGGAGCGAAAAGATCAAGATGTATAAGGAGGTTCCTAAGATGAACAAAAATAACTTCCCTACATGGCAGAGTTTGATGAAACTATATCTGGCTGGTATTGGAGATGATGCTAAATGACTTATTGAAAATAAATATGTATCACCTTCTACTCCTCTCACAGCTGCATAAGTAAAAGAAAAGCAAGAGCACAATCAAGCAATGTTGGAGATCACCTCCTCATTGAGCTATTCAGAGTTTGATGATATAAAGAGCTGCATAAATGCAAAGTAGATGTGGGAAAAACTTGCAACTGTCTATGGTGGAGACACAAATGTGTTGAGAGATAAATAAGAAAGTCTAAGAGGTAAGTTTGATGAGATGAAAATGCAAGAAGGTGAAAATGTTAATCAGTATTATGGCAGAGTAAAAGAAGTTGTGAATGCCATTAGAGGAGCTAATGGAACAATTGATGAAAACACTATTATGAGAAAGGCACTAAGAAATTTACTTCATATATATGCTATTAGAGTTTATGAAATTCAAGAACTGAGATGTACTCCTAACAATAATTTGAATCTGGAAAATCTGATAGGCAGACTCACTGCATTTGAAATGTCAAATTATGATAACTATAATCCATAAGGTATTGATTCTAATTTTAGATCACAGCTGGTTCTCAATAAATATAAGAAAGGAAAGAAACATGTGACCAGTGATAGTGACACTTCTAATGATGATCTTTAAGAACTTGAAGCACTTATGGCAAAAAGGCTATCCAGAGGAAAAGGAAAATACAGAGGTAAACTTCCTATTATTTGTTTTTCATGCAACAAAGTTGGTCATATAGCTGCTAGATGTCCTAGTAAGAATGAAAAAGGTAAAAGAAAGGACAAAAACCATAAGGATTACAAAGACAAAGGTAAGAAATCTTTTTATATTGCTGAAGAAAATTTTGACAATGATACTGACAATTCTGATGACAATGATACAGAAGTTGTTTATGTTGCAATGAAAGAAGAATCTGATGATGATGATAAAACTGCATTAATCTCTTATATGAGTAAAAGTTATCATTGGATCATTGATAGTGGTTGTTCCCATCATATGACTGGTGAAAAAGATAAGTTTGAAACCCTAAACCAATGCAAAGGAGGTGTATGTGGTAAATTTGGCCTTGTTAACTCACCATACACTTCAACATAGTCCTTCTTCACCAGGTACACACAAGACTGAATATGAGATTATTCATCTTGTCTGCATGCATGATTCGACCTATTACCTTCTATTTAGATGAGGTTTTTGAAATTTCTCTCAGAATGAGAGTCTCACAACCATAGACCAATCTAGGAACGAAGGATTTATCTCCATGAATGCAATACAATGCAAGATTATTCTAAGAAATGAGAGATGTAAGATAATCTAAGACATGATTTTCAATGCAACTATTCTAGAAATTGAAACTATCTTATTGTAATATGAAATTATTCTATATGAGATATTAAGAAATGAGACAATAATTCAGTATTCTAACAATGCATATGATCAGAAATTTAGGAAGGGTTTGAATGAGAGACTGAGAGTTCTTTTATAGACTTAGAGATGATCAGAATAGAAACTTTCCCCTTTGAAATAAAACAGATAGAAAAGCCAGTTCAAAATAGAAAGCTTTCTTCAAAAGAAAATAATAAATTGTTTTCCCTTTGCTTTAACTGTTTTCTTTCTTTGATTTAATTCTGTTTTATTTGATTTTAATTGTTTTCTTTCTCTTTAAAGCATAATTAATTCAAAGTTTCCATTTCTGAACAGAGATAATATTTTTGAGAGAATATTCAATTAATTAAATAAATATGACCTCATAATTTCTTTTTCTCAATTATCTTAATAATTAAATTCAATTATTGAAATGACGATATTTATTTAATAATTAAATATTATTTAATCCCTTTTTCATGTGTCTTAGCTAAAGAGGGTGAATTTAATTTAATTAAAATGTTAGGATTTTATTAATTAAATTAATTCGATCATAAGGTTTGTTTAGCCAATAGATATTTAGGAATTAAATATGATGTATGATTAATACAGATTTAGGATTTTCTACATTTGACACTCAGGTCGAGTAGAGTCAGTTAAAACTCAGAATTGCCTAGTACAATGGGACTTTGATGATCTAGAAGAATGACAAATGCAACAAAATTGGTTAGGTTTGCAAGATGCCAATTTTGGGGTGTTACATTTTGCCCCTCTCTGAATTGATGTGCGAGAAGCACATTGATTCAAAGAATAGTCTGATGCCTGAAGCACAGAAGAATAAATTTGAAAATTGATGATGTAAAGATTTTAGAGCCATCTCTAGAATAGAGCTTGACTCTCCGAAGTCTAGGTTAGGTTGCCAAGACACTGTTCAAGTAGTGTTTTTGCGGGTCATCTTCAGAACGAAGCTTGATCCTCAGGGATCCGGGTTAGAATGCCCCAATACCTAATAGATTGATATCTTTCACAAGACTATCCTCAGAATGAGGCTCAACCTTTAGGAGTTAGGGTTAGATTTCCCCGATACCTATCCAAAAAAATAATCAATAGAGATTTTAGGACTATATCCAGAATGAAGATTAGTCCCCCAATATCTAGGTTAGATTACCAAGACACTAGTTAGATAGATATCTTTCACAAGATTGTCCTCAAAATGAGGCTCAACCTTTAGGATTCAGGGTTAGATTGCCTCGATACCTATCTCAAAAGATAGTAAATAGAGGTTTTTGGGACTATCTCTAGAATAGAGCTTAGTCCTCCAATATCTAGGTTAGATTTCCCAGACACTAGTTAGATTGACATCTTTCACAAGGCTATCCCTAGAATGAGGCTTAACCTTCAAGAGTTAGGGTTAGATTGCCCTGATACCTATCTCAAAAGATGGTAAATAGTGGTTTAGAATCATCTCCAAGACGAAGCTTGATTATCAGGAGTCAGGGTTAGATCGCCCTGATATATGTCCCAAAAAAGATATTTTTTGAGAACCATCTCCAAAATGGAGCTTGATCCTCAAGAATCTGAGTTAGATTGCTCAGATGCTTAATAGATGACAAGATGTAAGGAACAAAGATGCCCTTATTGATTGTGGAGTATCCAGTTTTGACTGTGAGGTATAAAAAAACTGAACATGCCCCAAGTGATGAGATGCCCCTAGAAATGAGGAATTTTGAAAATTAGATCAGATTGATTGAAATAGATTTAATGATGTAATCATCCTGCCCCCTCGAGAGAAAAATAGAAAGATGACATGTCATATTGATGATGGAGAGAAAAAAATTGGAGATAGATGTTGAGTCGGAGATCAAGAAGAACTCAAAATAGATTATGGAAGAATTCAGAAGATTCAAAATCAATTTCGAGTGATTTCGAGGTCTGGTTAACCAAGTTTGAATAGGGTTGACAGAGTTTACCAAAGTTGAATTTTGAGGAAAAAAGTTAAAGATTTCAAAAAATGAAGATAAGATTCTGACAAGAAAGCGATGTTAGAAAGTCGACTGCACAAGTGTCTGATCGCATCGGTCCTAAAAATTTTAAAATGTGATTTTGAGCTATATAGAAATGCCAGATTTTGATTTCGATTTCGATCACAAAAATAGATTCAGAGTGGTCAACTCAGGTAGTGGTGCAATGTTTGCGCAAAGTGGAGCACTTTGAAAAATTAGGTCAAAACCTATATAAGGATGAAAAGGGTCATTTTCAAATCATTTCAACCCTTTGACTTTTGAGAATTGAGCTTTGAGTAGAAAACAAAAATGGTGGTCCCCTATAGCAGTCATTGATTTGAGTGATCCAAGAGACACAGCCGGCCCGTAGCATACGGACCTCCTATAAGTAGTCGGCAAACCCCTCTATTTTTCAAATTTCATTCATTTCTGTCAATTTTTGCTCATTTTTCACATTTTTAAAATTTGAGTCGCAGGTCTTTGCGTGAAGAAGTAGTTTCTTTGCGTGCCCTGTAGGGAAATCTCGCGCGAAGAAACAATGTTTTGCGCCACTCGGTGCAGAATCTCGCATGGGAGAGTACCCAGTTTCACATGAGAATCCCTTTTAGAGGGTGTTTTCTTGCATGACTGATGGTAAAAGTTCACGTGAAAGTACAATGTTGCACATTTCAGAGAACTTCTTCACGCAAAAGAGAAATTCATTGCACAAAATTCTACCTCTTCACATGAGAAAAAGTGGTCAGAATCAGCATGAAATCAGTCTGCATCATGTCCAATAGTTTTTGCGTCAACATTGTTAACATCTATAGAATGTATTGAATGCTTTATTATCTCATTATGATTTGATTATTGTCAATTATTGATAGGGCTCTGTTGTTTTTATGTCTTGCAGGTTGACTTCCAGATATAGAATTTAGATCGCATCATCCGGCTATCAGTAGATTGGTATCTTAGTTAGATGACACTGAGATAGCACACATAGGAACTTTGGGATTGAGTACATTATGTGATGTACCTAAGATTTGGGTCAATCACGGACTATTGGGAGCTTTGGTTGAGCGTTTCCATTCAAAAACAAACACATTCCATTTACCACAGTGGGAGATGACTATTCACTAATACATTTGGTACCAAATTGCAACGGCAGTGCCGTTGCAGTTTTTCTGTAACAACCTTGTCGTTGTCGCAATTGCGATGGTAGATCGTCGCAATTGCGACAACGAAAAGGTTGTGACGGAAAAACTGCAACGCCACTGCCGTTGCAATTTGTTACCAAATGTATTAGTGATTACTCCCAAGGAAATATACCAGATCTTGAGGATACCATTCCACGGTGTCTGAGTGGAATATGAGACACAACCCAAGTTGGACACAATAGCTTTGAGGGAGATCTTTTAGGATGACCTTGTTATGGGCAGGGCGATCCCATGGGAGGATCTGATTAATAGGTACGGTCTGACAACAGGTTGCCCGTGGTTCTAGCATGCTTCCTTGGGTGCTACCTGATGCCTGATCATGGATAGCATGGTCTAGAGTGTGGTTGGGGGAGGATGTTACAGCTGATGATGGCACGACCATGACACTGCATATGGGGTCAATGTATGCTAGCATACATGTATCATGAGATGCATGAGATCGCCTATCGGGAGGTGAAGAGTATGGCAACAGGAGTCTTTGTACTACAGGTATGGGCTTGGGTGCATCTTCCCATTACCAGGCCTATTTGCGAGGATGTGAGGTAGCCATTAGAGCCTTAAATTTACTGATATAGGGGGATGATTACCCAGCCCGCACTAGATAAGGTTGATCAGTGGCGAACTTAGCTTGACAATTTAGTAGCAGTGGTTTGGAGGCCCTGGAGGTTGACAAAGGCCTAGGATGACGTAGTAGAGCAGCTGAGTCATATGTTTTTCTCACGTGCGATGATAGGTCACACCATTACTATGATCGAGAGATT
>MU224526.1:1290014-1306147 GCA_018584345.1 Thuja plicata | reverse complement strand
TATATATGAGCTTGTCTTTTGGTATCATCGCATATTGTATATTTCCTTTATGAGATGTTTCCTATGTACTTTGATGGTTAGATGATTCATAATGTATGGAAATGGATGAACAATTTTGAAAGATATGTATGACATGCACATGTATGAATGTAAAGATGTATGTATGTAGATGATTCGTGTAAATGCAATTTATGAATGAGAAATGCAAATGCCATATGTAGATGATAATGAGTTATGAATATGAATATGTATATAGTACTAACATCTCATGCAGGATGAAAAATGCTAAACATAAGATTATGTGAAGAATCGAGAGCGAGGACCGAACACTTGTGTAGTCATGATGAAACTCGAATGGTGAAGAAGAACTCCCCAATGTATGAACCCAGAAGAATGAAATGAAAAGAACACTGAATCATTGGCACAATGCAAGTCTAGAATGAAAATGAAATCCTATGCTAGATGCAATATGAGAGTGCAATGCTAGGACATGGTTGTGAGACCCATCGTATAATCATCATCATTGAGCATTTTTTTTTTGAACATCAAAGTCGAGACAACCCTTACTGGCACCACAATGCAACCATAAGGATATGAATATGACTTATTATTGGATAAAATGTAGGAAATGAATGTAAGCACCAGGGCACAAAAGCCAAGATGACCTAAACATTGTTTCCAGTTAATGTTGCAAGAGTACATCAGCATTGAGGCATTTAAAGCCAAGATGACCATGAGTGTGATCATGTGTAAACAAATAGATCAATAACAAACAAGGCAATGACAAATAGAGAAATAACAGGCAAGGAGATAGTACCAACCTCACCATGACATACAAATAAACAAGATCAAGGGATGTGAGGTTGTTCTACCTTATTGCAGGAGCTCTTATCACATACACCCTATTTATTTTACATTGCCAAATCATTGAGACTACACCAACAAGCAGTAGACAAAGAAAATATCAATGAAATTCATGAGAATAGACAACATACAAAGAAATATTCAAGCATAGCTCAGCCTGTTTCAAAGTTTTCAAATGTATTCATGTTTAGAAGGTGTTAAAAAACACCGTTGTGCTTGTGAGTGCATTGTGTTTGATTGTTATCGATAGATGTTTACGTTGGAGATATCTGATGTGTGTTGAAAAACATAGATATGTCCAAAGATAGTGTTAAAAAACACTATTTTATGGTGGTGTTGAGAAACACCAAGTTGTGTCAGTAGTGAATTGTCCTTGAGAAGAGACAATATTACTGACTCCAGTGTAAACCAAAGATGTGATCAAATGGGGGACCCATGCCCCCAATTAATGATGATAAACTTGACGTATGTTGTGAGGACAAACAAGATTTGATTGCCCCCAAGTGTATGGTGCTAAATCAATGACAAGTCAGGAGGGTCCACAAAGGAACCAGAGTATCACGAAAGTGACCAAAAGCTATGTACAAACTAAAGCAAAGAATCATCAAGACTGAGTATCGATAGATAGAGCATGTGAGTATAACTCCAACTGTAACAAATGTGAGCAATCTCGATAGAATAGTGACAGTAGGCAAACACAGTAAGAACCACTGGTGACTAACGTGAGAGAGATGTTCAAATGAAATGATCATAGTATAATATATACATCATTAGGTAGATGTAGTGAGAACCATTGGTGACTGATGTGAAGAGGATCCTTAAAAGATAAAAGGACATTGCCCCCTAGATTAGGAGGGTTTCCCTGAGAGTATGACCAGTTTCAATCCATGTGAGTTTGTCTTTTGAAAGGAACTGAAAGCAAATGAAAGAAAGGAAGCAACAATGTAAGAAAGCAATTTTGTGAAGCCAAGTGGTGCTGTGATTGATATAGCATTGTGGAACAAGAAGTGCCTGTTTACCAGGTTTTCACCTTCTTGGCAGAATTTCATTTTTTGCTACCATGACACCTATTTGCTAGGTTTTCATTAATGACACTTTTTCTCTTTTCCTCTTTTTTGTTTTGTATTTTTCAATTTTTTAAATTTTTTCATATTTTTGGAATATATGATTTTTTTGGAGATACATCAAAGCGCCTATCTCTAGGTTTTCACTAAGATGATCATTTTTTCAAGACTTTTTTAGATTTTTAAAATTTTTTCAGGACTTTACTATATACATGAGCATACTGAAGATGTCTTAGCTGTAGAACCATTTCAGATGAAGAGCGTTGATGGGCTCTTTGAGTTGTTCTCTTTTAGTAGTAGAGAGTTGATAGGTACCAGACCCAAACACTATAGTAACAATATACAGACCGAGCCAATTTGGTTCAAACTTCCCTTTCTGGATTTGATGTTGCTGATTCTTAGGGTTCTCCCTCAGAAGGAGGTCACCTGCTTGGAAATCTCTTGGTCAAACCTTTTTATTATAGCTCTTGGACATCCTCTTCTAGTATTCTCTAAGGTGATCGAACGCCACTTGGTGATGTTCATCAAGTAATTCTAGCTCTTGTAGCCGAGATGTTTTGGTATCTTCATCAGTATTGAGACCTTTTAGAGAGACTAATAGAGAAGGAATCTCGACCTCAATTGGTAGCACAACATCTGCTCCATAAACCAAAGAATAGGGAGTAGCCCCTGTTGGTGTTCTTATACTTGTCCTATATGCCCAGAGAGCTAGATTGATCTAGAGATGCCAATCTCATCCGAATTTATGCATTGTGCGATGCAGGATCTTAAGGATTTTTTTGTTGGATGCTTCCACCTATCCATTACCCTGAGGATAATAGATGGAAGACCAATGTTGAGTAATTTTAATCTTAGAGCATAGCTCTGTCAAATCCTTGTTTTTGAATTGTCCCCCATTATTCGTGATAATGGTTGAGGGTACACCATGCCTGCAGATGATGTAGTTGAGAATAAACATAGCTACTGGTTTGCCACTGGCAACGGTGAAAGGGACTGCCTCCACCCACTTAGTAAAATAGTTCATAGTTGTGATTATAAACTTATGTCCATTGGAGGAAAAAGGGTAAATCTGACCCACCAAGTCAAAGGCCCATTGTTGAAATGGCCAGAAAGTAATGAATGGAATAAGCTCCTTGGATGGAGCATGAATCAAGTTGCCATGTAATTGACATTATTTGCAAGACTTAGCAAACTGTGTTGCTTCTTTCTCCATATTTGGCCGACAGTAACCAGCTCTAATAATTTTATGGGCCAATGCCAGGCCATTAGAGTGTGACCCACAGATGCCTTCATGCACCTCTACTAATGCTCGTTCAGATTCATCGGGTTCTAAAAGCCTAAGGAGGGTACCATCTAGACCATGTCTATACAAGTCATTAGCGATGATGAAAAATTGTGAAGCACTGCGGATTAGGTGACGTTTCTCATTTCATGAGTAAGTGTTTGGAACAATCTAGTCACAAAGGTAAGAAAAGATGTGATGGTAGCAAGATGAGTCATGTCCTATAATAGAACAGATCATTTGGGAATTATGGGAGTCATAGGTTGGGTAGCGTAATGTCTCCACTAGGAATTTATGACTAAAATCATTTTCAGGCATCTGTAGCATAGAGGCACAAGTAGCCATGGTGTCTGTCTCTTTATTATCTTCCCTCAGAACTTGTTGAAATGTGATATGAGTAAAATACTATTTAAGATCATCAACCAACCATTTATAAGGTACCAACTTGTCATCCCTTGTCTAATAGATATCATTGACTTGATTGATGACTAGCTGTGAATTGCCAAGAACATTTAGTTCGTTGACTCTTCACTCAAGGGCGATCTTCATACCATTGATTAGGGATTTGTACTCAGAAATGTTGTTTGTACAAGGAAACAAAATCTTGTATGCTTTTGGTAAAGAGTACCTTTGAGGTGTAATGAACAGTATCCCAGCACCTGACCCCTGTAGGGTAAATGGACCATCAAAAAACATTGTCCATGATAAATGTGTAAGAAGTAATATGGACTCATCTAGAAATTCAATATGCAATGGTTAATGATCAACTAGAGGTGCTTTTGACAACTGGTTTGCTATTGCTTGGCCCATAATGACTTTCCTTTCAACATATTCAATATCATACTCATTGAGAAGCATGACCCATTTTGATAGTCTACCTGTGAGGGTAGCTTTACTGAGAAAATATTTTAGAGGATCAATTTTAGCAATTAGACGTGTAGTATGAGCCAATATATAGTGTCACAATTTTTGTGAGGCAAACACTACTGGAAGGCAAGCCTTCTCTATAGAAAAATATTTTGTTTCATATGAGACCAGAGTTTGACTAATGTAATAGATAGGCCTCTCTTTGTTGTGTTGATCTTCCTGAGCCAATAAGATACCCAATGATGTATCTGTAGCATATATGTAAAGTATAAGGGGCTTCCCATGAATGGGAGGCATAAAGATCGGGGGGTTCACAAGATACTGTTTGATTTATGTGAACCCTTCATCACATTCTTTGTTCCACTAATAAGCCACACCCTTGTGCAAAGTCTTGGTAAATGGTTGTGAATTGTCCACCAGTTGAGAGATAAAACACCAGATAGACTACAGTTAGCCCTGAAGTCCTCTCATTTGTCTGATATTTTTTGGTGGCGGCATTTCCATGATAGCTTGTACTTTTTCAGGATCTACTTCAATGCCTTTGGCAGAGATGATATAGCCAAGCAATTTTCCAGATGTTACGCCAAATGTGCATTTCTTAGGATTGAGCCTTAGACTGAATTGTTCCATATGATCTAGTATAGGACCTAGATCGGCAAGATGTTTTTTTTGATGCATGCTCTTAGCCAAAGCGTCATCCATGTAATCTTCCATTGTTTTATGCATCATGTCATGAAATACGGTGGTAACAACTCTCTGATATGTAGCACCGACATTTTTGAGTCCAAAGGGAATTCCAACAAAAGGTGCCCTAGGCACATGTGAAGGAATTTTTCTCCTGGTCCTCTGGCACAATTTTTATCTGGTTATAGCCAGAGAAACCATCCATTAGTGAATACATTTCATACCCTGCTATCATATCTATGATCATATCAATATTAGGCAATGGAAAATCATCCTTAAGACATGCCAAATTCAAGTCTCTGAAGTCTGTGTAGACTCTTATGGATTTATTATGTTTTGATACTCGAACAATATTAGAGATCCACACGGCATAATGAATTACTCTGACAAACATTGCCTTAAGAAATTTCTCCAATTCAGCTTTGACAAGTAGAGCTACGTGTGGATGCATTTTGTGAAGCTTCTACTTGATGGGCTTAACACCTGGTGTAATGGATAAATGGTGCATGATTAGATTAGGGTCTAACCCTGGCATGTTTGAATATTTCCATGCAAATTTATTCTTTTTTCTTTTGAAGAATGTAGTGAATTCCTCTCTTTCTGCCTCTAATTGTGCCAAGTGAATAATCTGAGGTTCTGCCTCTTTACTCGAGTTGATAGGTTGAGTTGGTTCAATAAGAACAGATGATCATTCTTTAAAATGACTTGGAAGTGCATCAAGTATCTCATCCTTGGGCGCCTCAAAGAGGTTTTCACCCTTGGATACATCTTTTATTTTGACTATTTTAGGCTCTGATACTGCCACAAAGTGGTTTTCACCATCAGAGTGCCTATTTTTTCTTCTTTTTATTTTGTGACTAAGATACTTGATGTCCACCTCGATCATATTGACACTTTCTTCACTAGTGGAGGATGTTATAGGTTCAATAGCATGTAGGTAACAGGAAAGAGCATAATCATTCTAGAACACAAGGACTTCATTAGATGGGGAGGTAGAGTTCTAGCCTATAAGCTTGAGGTGGTGAAGTGAAAGAGGAGTGACGGGTTCAAGTGTGTTCACAATATAATCATCAAAGGCATGGATAAGAAAGTCAAGACCCAAAGTGATCTCATCCAGAGGTATAGTCGAATTCCTTTGATTCCTAGCGACCGTAGTAGACAAGATGTTAACACCTAGGGAGTCAGACTCATGTGACCCTACACTAGACCGTTCACCTACTTTGAGAGGGTTTTCATAAGCATTAGCTGTATCTATATCTCTATCAGAAGTGGCATATGACAAGCTGTCAAATTCATATTCATGAGAGACCATTTAATCATTAGGTGTCATATCAAGAACATGAGTGAAATCAACCCTTTGTCCCTAGTTGGGATGAGTTCTCCCTAGGGCCTCTACTATGGTCAGATGAGCACCTTTTGACCTAGGTACCTCAGTAGTATTTGTAGTATCAACTATCTCTTATGTAATGAGAAGTGACTGGAATTCCTGGTCAAACTATTCTTGAAAGGGTGGTGGTATGTATAAATCACCCTGATGACTAGGGTTCAAAGTATATATGTCTTTCCACTCTTCATAAGTTAATGGAGCAAGAGAAGTGGTGGTATCAGAATCACTGTCAGTGTCTACTATAATAAAACATGGTACAAAGTTATCTGGCTTAGCAAAAAATGCTGCTAGATCTGGAGGGATAGGATAAGGAAAAGTATCCTCATCAGAGCTATCTTCAGGTTCTACAATTTTAGGTGTTTCTTTAGGTTTTGGTTTCTTGTCTTCTTGAGGTACAAATTTTTTTATTCCCAGTTGGAATGTGAGTTTCTGGAAGCCTATACCTATAGAGTCGTGTGTTCTGCGACCAATGGCTTCAAGTGGTGCAATCAATCCCTTATGATTCACACCTATGGGACCATTTCCTTTATAGCCAAAACATTGCATAATAGATAAACCTTTGCCATATGGCTTAGGTTTTATGTCATAAGGAGGAGTATTTTCAGAATTGTCTTCTCCTTTATAGATCCAAGATTTGATAGCTCTATTTTCAGCTTCTTCTTCTAATGGTACTGTGGCTTGTACAAAGGTGCCTCCATACTTTGTTGGAAGAGGAACCATAGAAGGTTTAGTGCTCTCAGAAGGTATCCCAAAAGAACGGGGAGACAAAGAAAAAGATGTAATAGATAGCACAGGTTCAATCTAATATCCTCCCATATCAGTTTCTTTGAGTGTCAGACTCTTTTCCATTTCTTTTAATTTATCCTCAAGGAGTTCAATAGATTCTCTGTTGGTAGGCACAAGGATGTCAGTAGATTTTGTGAGGGCATTGCAATAATAGCATGTATTGGCAGGTATAGTCACTTCAGAACCTTGGAATGGGAACTTAATGCACTGATGGTATGTGGAAGGGACAACCTGCATTTCATGGATCCATGGCCTTCCTAATAGGATATTGTATGCCAAAGGAATGTCAAGCACTTGACAGACAACATCTCATTCAACAGGACCAACTCTGATTGGAAATACAACTAACCCCTTGGATTTACGTTCTTCCTCATCATAGGCCTTAATGGTAATCTTTTTGCGAGCATCAATGCAATCTTTGCCATATCCTAACTCAATAAGGAAACTAGCAGAGCAAATATTTAGGCCAACATTGTTATCTATGAGAACACAATGAACACGCTTTGGACCTATCATGAATTCAATGTGTAGAGGATTATTATGTGAGTGACTCAAAGAATGGTCGTCTTCCTCAGAGAAAGACAAGTAATGTGAGGAGGTCAAGTGACATTCACCTCAGTGAGGGCTTTGTCCAGGGTTTCCCTGTGAGCAGGGGAGATTTTCAGGAGCTCAAAGATGGTTATCTGAGCATTAGTACGTTGCAATTGATCAAGAATGTTGTAATTGGTAGCATTAGATGAGGAACCTTGGGATTCTTAGTAGCAAATTCAACCTTAGCTTTTTCTGAAGGTTGAGTTGATGTAGATAGAGAAGGCTCAGGGCCTTTGAGAATGATTTTAGTGCGAGATCGAGTAACAACATTAGTGCTGACTTGAGACTGTCCTTGTTTAGAGGACTAAGGTGTAGACCCTCACAAAATTAAATGTGTTTTAGAATTGGAAGTATCTTCCTTTCCCTTGAGAATGATGACATTACAATATTCAATGTCAACATGTTCAACCATATTAATGACATTGTCATTATTGGTGTAAGTATAGTTGACCTTAGCATTAGTATTTTTTCCTTTAGATGATTCACCTTTTCCATGAGGAGGAAATGGGTCTTTGAAAGCTTGGTGATCAGAATTTTTTTTGTGACCTCCCACAAAAATAACCTCACTATCGATGAGATCCTGGATTGTATGCTGCAATTTAAGACAAGTAGCGATTTTATGACCTTTGTTTTGGTGAAAATCACAATAAGTGGATTCATTCCACTAAGAGGGTCTTGGTTGCGGATCATAAGGTCATGAATTATTCAATGGAGTAAGTAAATTTTTGTCTACAAGAGTCTTGTAAATCACCTCGAGAGGTTCTCCTAAAAGAGTGAATTCACGCTTGGGCCTAGGAGCACAAGGTTTAGGTCCAAAAAATAGAAGTACTCAGTTTGGATTCTGCCACAGCCTGTTTAGTGTCTTTGGTCGCTTGCATCATGGTAGTGAGATTAAAGGAAGCCTTGGAAGGCTTAGGGGTCACATTGTCTACAACACCATCATTCACAACATTTTGGTTCTTGTTGGGAAATTTGGGTTTATCTTTGCTTGAGGAAGAAGACCCTTGTTTATTTTCCTTGTGTAAAGTCAATTCTCCTTTCTTGATCATAAATGTCTTAATTCTTAGAACTTGTTTAATCATGTCATCAAAGGTTAGAGGACATTGTAGTTGTACTTGATACCCAAAGTTGGGAAGAAGATTATCGAGAAAGATATCCAACTTTTCTGATTCAGGTATCTTGCAAGAATATCATGTATAGAGTTGTCTCCATCTTTGGAGAAATGCCAAGAAGGATTCCCCATTATTTTGTTTCAAGTTGCAAAGATCTTGAATATGAACTGGATGTTGGATGTTGTGAGAACAGTGTTGTAGAAATAAATTGGAAATTTCGTCAAAGGTCTTGATGCCAGTTGGTAGTCTAGAGAACCATTCCATAGCTGATCCTCCAAAACTATGTGGGAAAAGATGCATAAGATAGGTTGTGTCATGTATGAATTCCATGGAGAGTGAACCAAATTCTCTTAAATGGTCTTGAGGGTCAGATCTACCCAAGTATTTGTCATATTTAGGAAGTTCAACTCCTTTGGGAAAAGGAGGCATGCATAGACTCTTATCAAACGGGAATGGACAAATGTTGTCCAATGTGAATTGAGTAGTAGGTTTGTATTTCTCTTTCAAGAGTTGAGAAAGTTTCTCTTGCGTGGTTTGAATTTCTTTTCGCAAGTGGGAATTTTCAGTTTCTTCCTCTTTTTCAACAAGTGTTTCTACAGCATAATTGGAAGGTAACTTAGCCCCTTGATTGGCTAGTTCAAGAATGTATTTTTCTTTCTCCTTAGCTAGTAGAATTCCCATCATTTTATAAAAATCTTTGTTAGCATGAGCTTGTGCAATCTCTTCTTGAGTGATTTTGACTTCTACATCATTAGGGGGGTCTTTAGAATGAGACTTACCCCAATTTCTAAAGAGGTCAGTCCTGCTAACCTCACCACCTAATTGGTTATGATCTGCCATTTTGCCAAAATGCAAGGATTCAAGGTGTAAAGACTTGGTATGAAAAGATTGAGTGTTCTCTGAATTTGGGTCTTCTTGGAACAAAGCATTTTGAACCCTACTAAGATCCATAGGAAATGACTGTTTATTGTAAGGTCGTCATATCGGGGAAGGAGATAAAAATGATTCCTCACTAGATGTAGCTAGTAATGGTGTGGAAAGTATAGATTCATCTTGATTGATTGAAGGAAATGTTTTGCCACTTCGAGTTGTGACAGTGATAGACAAAGTTTTGAACAAGAGATGTGAACCAGGACCAAACTTGAAACTATCTCAAAGATTGCACAAAATGTGCCAAAAGGTGAAGTATCCTTGGTGTAAATCATTGAAGATGAGGCTAGAATAGCCAAGAGATGGCTATTGTGACACAAGGCATGATGACATAGATGAAAGAGATCAAAAGGAAATGGGATGAGACCAGTTCAAGTAAGAATCATGTAGTTCTCAACCTAATAAACTAAGTTTTAGACTGTGTGAAGATAGATGGCAAAAAAATAGATGCATATCAGAGACTAAATTTGATAGAAGTACAACTGACTGAGAGATTTTAGCTCACTTTTTTGGACAAAAGACTCTAGTTTCGCGTAATGAAATGCTCTATCACGCAAAGTTTCTCACTAAATCACATGAAGAGATGCTCTCTTTGCGTGAAGAATGACACCAGTTGATAGAATAAAGAATGATAGAATAATGGCACTATTGCCAAATATCGCGCGATAGTATACTACGTATCACACGAAGATTCTCACCGAATGATGTGAAGATTGGGAAATTTTTCGTGAAACTATGCAAATGTTGAGAAAAGGACGTTTATAGAATTAGACTATTAAGACTAGTTTACATTTTCCAACATGAAATAATGTTATTTTCTGACATATAGTTTAAGTTACAGATTGTTTTGGACATGTTCAAGATTGATAGTTTGTGTGTTTTGACGATAGTTTCGATTGTTCAAATGATACACCCACACAAAACACATTAAACAGAATGTTTGTAGTACCAGAACAAGAACATCACAATCCTAGGATATCCAAGACAATATCTCTTGAATCCCCACTTGAACTAAAGTTTAGCTATGCTTACTCTTAGTGGATAACTTAGAATCTTGGAAGCACGTGCTCCTCCTTACATATGCACTCACTTCTCAGGCATACCAAGCTTCGGACCCCAAAGGAATTTCTTCCCAAAGGGCTATTATCTCTACTAAAAGCCGTAAGAATGTGGGGCATCTTAGTCAGTCTCTAACCTTTCGCACCAATAGATAGAGGGTTTTTGGAAAACTAGAACAACTATTTGTAGTAAGGTCATCCATTCAGGTGGTTGTGATCAAGTCATTTTACCAATAAAGGGGGCTCTCCCAATCCTTTCAAAGCAAGGATTTTACCTTAACAATGTCAGGACTTTAATGCACCACTAGGGTACTAGAGGAGATTTTGGTTGCCACAATTAATTCACACCTATCTATTGTGACATTAATCACAATAGCATTTTTTATATACCGGTTTGGAAGGGCTTGGCTTTAGCCTATTATTGGTTGGGCATCCACTCTCACCAGCTCTGCTAAAGCTCTTAGGAGGTAGCCACTCTAGAAGAATCACATGAATTTCTCTTACACCCAAGATCCATAAAGGCAAGGGGATAGGATACATTCATGTAGTTCTTAGGATTACAATCTAAAAAACACTTCAGTCACGCAAGACAGTTATTCATTTTAAGCACCAACCAAAGTGTGTTTTAACTACTGAAAACAGATATAAGAAGTTGTGAAAATATGCAAGATCTTTGAAAAACATCCTACAATAAACCCATTAGTAGTTTGTAATGCCTTTCTTTATATCAGCGTCCTGCAACAAACATGTTAGAAGTTTATGATGGATTTTCTTTGTCTCAGCATCCTGCAAACCATTGTTATGTTGTTTCAAAAGATAAAATCAGAGAAGCACAGATGTCAGAAAATATAAGGTGGTTAGAAAACTGAGGCAATGAAATATCAAACTGAAAGATCTAGACTGAAAGCTATAGAAAGAATGCAAAAAAATGAAAAAGATGAAATGAAATGAGGTCAGAACAGAATGTACCTGCCCCACGGTGGGCACTAGAAATGTATGTGGTAAATTTGGCCCTGTTAACTCACCATACACTTCAACATAGTCCTTCTTCACCAGGTACACACAAGACTGAATATGAGATTATTCATCTTGTCTGCTTGCATGATTTGACCAGTTGCCTTCTATCCAGACAAGGTTTTTGAAATTGCTCTTAGAACGAGAGTCTCACAACCATAGACCAATCTAGGAACAAAGGATTTATCTCCATGAATTAAATACAATGCAAGATTATTCTAAGAAATGAGAGATGTAAGATAATCTAAGACATGATAAACTATCTTATTGCAATATGAAATTATTCTATATGAGATATTAAGAAATGAGACAATAATTCAGTATTCTAACAATGCATATGATCAGAAATTCAGGAAGGGTTTGAATGAGAGACTGAGAGTTCTTTTATAGACTCAGAGATGATCACAATATAAACTTTCCTGTTTGAAATAAAATAGATAGAAAAGCCAGTTCAAAATAGAAAGCTTTCTTCAAAAGAAAATAATAAATTGTTTTCCCTTTGCTTTAACTATTTTCTTTCTTTGATTTAATTCTTTTTTATTTGATTTTAATTGTTTTCTTTCTCTTTAAAGCATAATTAATTCAAAGTTTCCATTTCTGAACAAAGATAATATTTTTGAGAGAATATTTAATTAATTAAATAAATATGACCTCATAATTGTTTTTTCTCAATTATCTGAATAATTAAATTCAATTATTGAAATGAGGATATTTATTTAATAATTAAATATTATTTAATCCCTTTTTTCACGTGTCTTAGCTAAAGAGGGTGAATTTAATTTAATTAAAGTGCTAGGAATTTATTAATTAAATTAATTCGATCATAAGGTTTGTTTAGCCAATAGATATTTAGGAATTAAATATGATGTATGATTAATACAGATTTAGGATTTTCTGCATTTGACACTCAGGTTGAAGAGAGTTAGTTGAAACTCAGAATTGCCTAGTACAATAGGACTTTGACGATCCAGAAGAATGACAAATACAACAAAATTGGTTAGGGTTGCAAGATGCAAATTTTGGGGTGTTACAAGAGGATATGTAAAATTTGGTAATGATGCACCATGTCTTATCAAAGGTAAAGGATTGATTAACTTAACTGACAAAATCAGATGTGATAATGTGTATTGGGTTGATGATCTTAAATACAATTTGTTGAGTGTTGCATAGCTAAACACTTCAGGTTACAAAGTTGAATTCCATCACAGAAAAGAAAAGATCTATGATTCTACTGGAGAATTAGTTGGAGGTGGTGATCAGACTAAAGGTAACTTATTTTATTTGGATTTATCTAAAGAAACATGTTTTTTTGCACAGTACAATGATGTTTGGTTATGGCATAAGAAGTTGTGTCATGTGAACTTTGATAACTGGGTAAGCATAAGTAAATTGAAAAACGTTAGAGGGCTACCTAAGTTAAAGAAACCTAAGAATGCTATGTATAAACAATGTCAACAAGGAAAGATGACTAAGTCTAGTTTCAAGAGTAAAACACATATATCAGAGGAAATTCTGGAATTGGTCCATACTGATCTCTGTGGTCCCATTGGAGAAAGAAGCTATTGTGGTGCTAGATACTTTATTCTATTTGTTGATGATTATTCAAGGATGATGACTGTAATGTTTCTCAAGGAAAAATATGATGCATTCCAGTTATTTAAATGGTACTTAGCTAAAGTTAAAAAGGAAACAGGCAAAAGTTTGAAATGCTTAAGATCTGACAGAGGTGGAGAGTTTATTTCTAATGAGTTTAATAGGTTCTACAATGACCGAGGCATAAAGAGATAGATGTCCGCACCTATGACTCCTCCACAAAATGGTATTTCTGAACGCAGGAATAGATCTATCATGGACTGTGAAAGAACACTAATGATGGAGAAGAATGTTGCACAGAAATACTAGACAGAATTTGTAAGTACTGCAGTCTATACACTGAATAAAGTTCAAGTCAAGAAAGGTACAAATGCTACACCTTATGAACTCCGGTATGGTTATGCACCTAGTGTAAAGTATTTTAAAGTATTTGGAAGAAAATTTTTTATATTGAAAGACAACAGAAATGGAAAACTTGATGCTAAAGGTGAAGAATGCATATTCCTTGGTTATTCAATGAAAAGCAAAGCATACAAATGTTTGAATTGTAATACTAACAAAATTGTTGAAAGTGCAAATGTAAGAATTGATGAGTTTGCAGAAAGAAATGAAGTTGAAAGTACACAAGAGCTTGAAAGCTATATATCATTCATATATCTAGATGAGGAAGATTCTAATTCACTACCTGAGGCTATTATCGAGCAATAGCATGCACCTGCTAAGTCACAGAGTGGAATTGCCAAGCAACATTAAGTGAATGCCGAGCTATCTGATGGAGATGCCGAGTCACAGAATCAACTAGAACTAAATACAAACAATGAACCTATAGCAAGGACAGAGCCTACTCTAGAAAAATATGTTAGAAGAAACCAAAATTCTAATCAAATCATTGGATCAAAGGATTCTGTTGTTATGACATGAAGTAAGTTGAAAAATGACACATGTCTATTATGTGAATTTGAGCCCAAAACAGTAAAAGATGCTTTAGAAAATGAATATTGGATACAAGCAATGAATGAGGAAATTGAATAGATTGAGAAGAACAAGACTTGGACACTTGTACCTAGGCCAAAGTATAAAAATGTAATTGGTATAAAGTGGGTATTCAAAAATAAGCTGAATGAACATGGAGATGTGACAAGAAACAAAGATAGACTGGTATGCAAGGGTTATGCACAGGAGGAAGGAATTGACTATGGTGAAACATTCACCCCAATTGAAATATTGGAAGTAGTTAGAACCTTACTTGCATAGCCTATAAAGGATTCAAAGTTTATTAGATGGATGTGAAATTTGTTAGAAACACTGAGAGGGGGGGGTGAATCAGTGTTTATCTACTTTTTATATTTCAACCAATTAAACATATATCAAATGTGCATCTAAAGAAACATAACACAAGAAAACATAACACATGATATGATTATGGAGAACCTTGATAAAAGGAAAACTCCGGTGGGGATTAATACCCACAAAATATTGTACTAGGTATAATGAACCTGTTAAAGTTCCTTTGCCCTGTTAGAAGAAGTCTTTACAAATTGAGTACAATGACCTGGTTAAAGGTCTGACCCTGTTAGGATTCTTTTATAATAACCCTGTTAGGGGTGTATGTCTCACTGCCAAGGCTCACTACCCAAATAATATGAAGGCTACAACCCTCTGAATGTTGATATGCACTATATCAAAAATGAACTATTGTGGTGACATTGTTGTCTGATCAGTTCCATGTATGCGTGGATGCTCTTACTTCTTTAAAGAGCTAAATCATCTTATAACTTCCTTATACTATCCCTTTGTAACTTCTTCTTACATAATAATCGACACTTGTAATATATCTTTACATTATATACTTATATCTTCAAATTTGAATAGGCGTGACCCAAAGCAAATCATTAGTCGGCCCTAAAACAAAAATACATAATGCTTCTGAACAAGTCAGCCCAAGCATGTTTACAATAATATTAATTAAATTATTACAAACTTATAACTAAAGGTTCTTAACCATTACATTATAAAATCATACATGCTGATCAAAACTGTAGTTGGCTTCCATGCTTTGTTTCCTAGACTGTAGGTCTACTAATCTATCTGTAACTTTTCCATACTGATGTTCTACATTCTGTGCATTTGGATCTAGCATTTATATACACCATAGAGTATATATCTAAGCACACATGTTCAGGTGTGATCTCTAACACGTGCACTGATGTGTTGATCTCTATATCTCTTTGTCTGTCCTATTTTCTGTACTTAGTCATTTTATCTTCTAAGTTATCTTTGACAGAAACTTAGTATGACTTTGTTGCCATGATTGACAATACAAAATAAGTCATGCTTCCTCAGGAAGTCAACTTGCCAACAATCTCCCCCTTTGTTATTTATGGCAACAAAGGAATGTGGCTAAGTTACTCAAAATGACTTCATATACATATATATACATATACATATATGCTTCTCCGCAAATACACATTATATACTACTCCCCCTTTGACATCAATGACAAAGGTGTGAAAAAACTGTAAGTCTTCAACATACTTACTCCATATAGACTTCTAGGTACACAACTTGGAGAGATTGAATCTCTTTTTTCCAAAAGACTTTCATTGCATCAACAGTCCGAAGATGAGTGCACAGGGCATATGTCAATTTTTCCATTTTCATCAAATCCATGCAAGGATCTTGATCATATGTTTGTATGGTGTTATCAATCTATTTCATGTTCTCATTAAGAACTTCTAGAGATGGCACAAGTGCATTCCTCAACCGAGTTTGTTTTACCCTTATCTTGCTGATTTCCAGTTTTGCCTTCTCAATTTTGTCTAACTGCCCTTGGTAGACATTGTTGCATATGCTCAAATCTTGCGTGCAATTTTCAACTGATTTTCTTATGTTGTCCACCAT
>MU224526.1:1262748-1275870 GCA_018584345.1 Thuja plicata | reverse complement strand
ATGTGGCATGCTTGTGTGCAACATTTAAAACATTTACACAAAAATAAAAATCACTTACAATATACAAATTAAACCATTATCAATCATACATAATCAGTCACCACATTCACAAAAGAAAATACAATACCACGAGGTCACACTCTCTCACTAGAGTTGACCTTGGCTTTACAGATTGCACTTGGTCCTATCTTGTTTCCCCGGATTAAACCATGGCCATATCCCTGCATGCTCAAACCCAATGTCAGTATATCATGAAAACAAACTTATATTAATAAACATCATAAGATGATATCATCTTCTAAACAATATACATGTGTATTCATCTACATCATATAACAATACATATTTGCATAAGCAAGTGTTAACATCATATTCTAGAACCATGATTTCATTAATGATCATAATATCAAAGATAACAGAACAAAGCTGAATACATATATCATGAATAATCAAGGTATCAAAATAATCATGTGTATATATATAAAGAGTACAGTTACTGAGATCATCAATGAAACCTATAACAAGATACTCATAAATTCCAAAAGACGGCATGCATAAACCAAAATGTCAATACTCAAAATATCATCCCGATGAGTCAAGTGTCAAAATGAAAGTCAAACTAGGACAGGTCAGGGAAGGACCTCACAAAGAGGTAGAGGAGTGAGTTTTGAAAAGAGCTAGTGGCTGCGGCTTGGGGGACAAGGGGATTGCTTGGTGGACTTGTGAGCACAAGTTTAGATCTTCCTTGGGGGCTCCTACCAGTGTGTGGATCTAGACTAGCTAGTATTATTCATCCACCTGGGAGAAGAGGAGGTGGTTGTGGAGCGAGTTTTGAGAGGAGCTAGTGGCTGCGACTTGGGAAATAAGGAGATTGCTTGGTGGGCTTGCAAGCATAGGTTTAGATCTTCCTTGGGTTTTCCTACTAGTGTGTATATCTAGGCTAGCTAGGGTTTCGTTTGGATCTTGTGAGATCTTACAGAGTTTCTATTGTAATTACATTGTATTTGGCTGTAACTCAGAAGGCCTTACAACTGGGCATGTTGGATGAAAATATAATGATTCTATTATGAGTATGTGCATTGTGTGGATATAAATCTCTATGTTGTTATTTATATTCCATTGTGTGGTTATTGGTTGGGGGCTAGGACATCTCCATTGGGGATCCTCATGCTTGGCCCTTCATCAATGGGGGTGATTCCCCTAACTGAGGCTAATTAAGTTCTGTATGCTACTGTTGCATCAAATATTAATTGTATCAGAATACTTGACACATTGATGCACAGTTAGTCACACTTTAGGATGCTGGCTAAAGTTGTGAAGTTGGACAAGGACAGAAAAGAAGATTAGACATACTTAAGATGGAAGGATCAACATGATACTGAAGATCTATATGATAAAGATATCGACATCTTTAGCATTGTTGTCAAAGAGGGAGAGATTACCTATAAAGAGGGAGAGATTACATAAAGGAAAGAGAGAAAGACATATTACCTATATAGAGGCAAAAGTTACTTCTTAAAACATTGGAGTGATTATCTACTCAGAGGGAGTCTACAGATGATTAGACACAAATTATTACAGTGTGATTACATACACAAAGGGAGAAATGTTTTACATATAAGAATTAGAATGAAGCTAAAGACATTAATGAAGATTTGTTCATATCAAGGAACACAGGTGACTTTTTGGATTGTATGGTAACTATGCTTGTTAAATCATTGTTTTAATATTTTATGTTTCCATCAATGCCAAAGAGGGATATTGTTGGAAAGTGACAATGCAAGCAATTGTTATTTTGTCATTGTTGTCAAACCTTAACTGGTGAGACTATTGTTATCTATTTGAGTACCATATCTACTATTAATGAATAAGATTTAACAAGAAGGCCAAGTGAATGGTTGAGTTAAGGCAATTAAAAGGGTACTTGATCAGTTGGCACTCTGGCAAAGTAATTAATTGTTTATTTTTCAAAGATAGTTTTTCTGGTTGTTCTGTATTGAGCAAAGTTTGGCTTGTGCCAAGAAAATTTGCTTGTGCTGAGAAAAGTTGCTTGTGTTGAGCGAAGTTGTTTGTGACGAGCAAAGTTGTTCAATGTCGAGCACTAGTGAAATTGCTGAGTGGAAACAATGATGTTGGCCGACTTACAGTAATTGGATTAATGATGAGATTTGAGATATCTAGCTGACTTAGTTAAATTTATTGGGATTTGTAATGTTAATTAAAGATTGATCCATGTCATTCAATGTATGGGTAACCATAATTAATGCATGGTTTCAAGATTTAATTAGAGACTACTTTGGAGAAGTAAATGCAATGCAAAGATGAAATGATCTGTTGGATCTGACCTAACCTAAGATCTATGATCTTGATTAAGTGACAAAAGATTTATCTGACCTAGACAAAGAGGTATATGATAACCTCAAGGGGTTATTTATTTAGGATGATATAATGTGCTGCTGAATATGGAAGTACATGTGTGTATGCAAGAGGATTGCATAGTTGATTTACTATTTGGCATGATCTAGTAGAGAAGGCTGAATATAGAAGCAGAGAGTTGCATGTGTGATAGCTTGATGGATTTCCAAGCAGATCAGAAGGTTGAAATGACAATTTAGGATATCCAGTAAGTTAACATCAGAGCTGTAATTGGATCTGAATTTGCAAAGTAAGTTGTATGTATCAGATCACAACTGTTGATTACTTTCTAACCATTGTATCAGTTCAAATCCTTTAACAAGGTTGACCTAACAGTCATTTGTATAAATCCTCTAACAAGGTGACATTCAGGTGGAATGTTCTATGTCCTCTAACAAGGCCACTCCTGATAGGGTGATTAAATCCTTTAACCAGGTCACACCTAATAGTGTGTTATTGTAACCTTTAACAAGGTTGGCTCCTCACAGAGCTCACTTCAGAAGAGTGAAAACTTGATAGCATGTTACTGGTGGTTTTTCCCATATTGGGTTTCCACATTAAATACTTGTGTCAACTTGTGTGAATGCTTATGGTTTGTTTTACTGTTATGTTTCTACAAGCAATTTCATTAGATAGTAAACTGCATGATTAAAGTTATTGACATATGTTACTGTTGCTGAGTAGATCTAAAATACAGAAAGTTTTATTTGCTACATCTAGACCTGAGGATAACTGATTCACCCCTCCCCTCTTAGTTATTCTAAAATCATTCTAACACTTTCTCATACCATAAACCATAGTCTTCAATACCATTCAAATATCACAGAATTCTTTTGATTTCCATTAAGTGATTATCTCTGGGATTAGTTGGACATCTTGCAATAATATCAACTATCAATGCAATATCAGGTTGGGTGTGAATAACATATTGTAATTTTCCAATCATGGATATGTAGTTGGTCTGATCTACCTCCTTTGAATCATCATCTTTAGATAATTTATGTCCAGTGCACATGGGTGTTGGACAACAGGTTTTGAATCTTCCATACCAAATTTCTTAAGTATCTCCTTGATATATTTTGATTGAGTAATGTAGATACCATCCTTCATTTGATGTACATGTAATCCAACAAAGAATTTGATCTCACCAAACATAGATATCTCAATTTCTTTATTCATAGCTACAAAGAATGCTTTGCATAGGTCATGATAACCAGTGAATAATATGTCATCAAAAAATATCTTTGGTAATAGTATTTTGTTTTGTGGACCTTCTTTGATGTACAAGCTACTTTTATCATTGATTCTATGAAATCCAATACTTACTAGATATCTATGCAGTCTTTCATACTAGGCTCTGGGCACTTGCTTCAGTCCATACAATGCTTTGTGTAGCTTGCAAACCATATTCCTTCTGCTAGGATCAACAAATCCTTTAGGTTGTTCAATGTAAACTTCTTCTTCTAGTATTCCATTCAGAAATGTATATTTTACATCCATTTGATATACTTTGTATCCTTTATGTGCATCATATGCCAAAAGAGTTGGTGCAAGAGTAGGTGTTGGAGTTGGTAGGGAAACTGGTGGGGTAAGTATGTGAGGTGGTGGGGTGAGAACATAGCTCCCTCTAGCTACACTATCTATTGCCAAACTTTGAGTTACCCCACTGTCTTGGTTTTTAAGCCCTAGAGTAGAGTCGGAGCTTACTAGTGGAGTAGGAACATTCACCGGAGGATTGGTGAACTCGACTGGTGGAGGAGTAAGGGCTACCTGAGGTTGTATGACTAGTGGACCCCCAGTGTGTGTATCTTGGCCCTAATCTTGAAAGCCTTCAAGTCCTTCAAAATCAGAGAGCATAAATTCATCCGGTCCTAATGGATCTACAAGATCATCTTGTTCTTTGGGATCCTCTCTATGTTTCTTAGTAGTTTCCTTTTCTCTCATCTTCTGCAACCTGGTCCTTCAGACTAGGGGCTCAGTTGCATCCTCTTCTTCAAGTTCTTCTTGTACAGTTTCTAACTGTAGAGATTTGGAACTCTTCTTCCTCTTATAAGTTTTCTTCTCAGTGGTGGGGGAAGATTGGCCAGAGGTGGATGGGCCTTCTCCTGATTGGGGTTGTGAAAATCATGCTAGTGGGTCAATATAGCTAGTCATTATGGTTTTCTTAGGCCTAGGATTGGAGCCATATTCAACTGGTCATTCATGACCATACACCATTCTTATCTTCTGAGGGGGAGCCTTCTTATATTTAGGAGCTATTGACTTCTCTCCTCGTTGTTTCTCTACATTCTTGGAGGGCTCCATTAATGTTTTTACTAGGATCAGACTCATCTAGTGTGGCTTCTTGATCCAAGATATAGTGGTTTTTACCACATGCCTTTCCCTGAAGTCTATGTCATCATTTTCATCTTTTTCTACCTCAGCGTTCATGATTGGCTAGTCATACACCTTATCTTGTGTGTAAATGTCTTCTAAGACATCCTCTGAATCACATTCCCATATCTTTGGGGAAATAGGAAACTTCAACACCTCTTTTTCCAGAGCTAGGTTCATTCTATAGTAATCTCAGATTCTGACCTCATGGTCATCTATACAGTTTATCCAATGGTCCTCCAGATGTGGCTCATGTACATAAAATTTGCCGATGATATGGCTATAAGTACCTATAGGATCAAAGTGGGCTCGTACTGTCTTGTAAGGCTGTAAGGGATAGTCATCCCATTCAAAAGTAAGGGATTTGAAAACCTTCATGTCCTGTAGTGTATACGGTCCCAAAGAGATGGGAAAGTCCCAACAATGCTTCTTCTTATGCTTTATGTGCTCGTATGCATCCACAAGCTACCTGGCCATCTCCAATATGATTATCTAGTTAGATGGATACCTTGGTAGCTTGTTTGGTTGTATGGTGGACCTAGCTATCCGAATGTATGTGAATATCCTAAACTAGATGAAATAGGCCCCAATGGCCCTTACCTTAGCAGCAGCTTCATCTGACATTCTTTTAGAAAACTCACCTTCAATAGATCGGATGACTGTGAATATGAAGGTGTCGTTAACTATTCTGTAATCAAGAGAATCCTCTAACATATTGTCCCCTTTTACCAACTACGAGTACACAATATGGGGCCATGCATTTGGATCATTCAGACTTCCCCTCTTGGTGAGGATGAGATAATCTACGCGTGCAGCTTGTAGGTACATTATGTAAGTGCTCATGTAGAACTTTGGGTTATGTTTCACTGTTGTCAACTGCTCATCTAGGTTGTCACTAATAATAGTGCCCCAATCGAATCTTGCCTTTCATTCCTTGATCCTCTCCATCAACAGGATCATCCAGTGCTCAAGTTGGGTGGACTGTGGTAACCCATACACCCTACTTATCATTGTTATAGCTACCTGGATATCATCCCTCATATAACCTCTCTGGAGGTCTATCTTGTCCAGTTTTTTCTTGGGAAGTGGTTGCTTTAGGTATTCCTTATACATCATCTCGTTTACTATTTGCTCCTTGTTACCAATCCATTTTTTTCCCTTTTCAATATAAAAGTCATCGAATTTGTCTATGCCTTTGTGAAGGTGAAGACATCCTCGATGACTTCCGGCCTAATGTCCAATACTACTTGATCTTTGGAGTTTATTACCACCATCTTATCTAAATCGTAGTGATGAGATAGGGTCATGATTAGTTCTGAAGATGAAACAACTACTGGGTGTCTAGCTGCATTCATGAGCCCGGATAGGACTAATGAAGTGCAGTCCTTGGATCTGTTTTCTAGTTGGTAGCACTGAGTTAGGAATTCATTCCAATCCACGTTCCCAATATTGGTATCAGTTATCTCACTGTGTTTTTTCCCCACCTTTGAGCTAGGGGTATTCCCTTTGTATTGAAACTTCATTGGGGATGTTGTCTTTGGTTCAATCATTCCTGCAAGAAAAGACAAGTATCAGTAGATTATTTTGAACAAGAGAAGAAATTTAAACTATGAAAGAAAGCAAAGGGAGCTGAAAAATAGATAGAGTGCAAGTTTTCTCACTTTCAGACCTTTCGTGGTTTCGGACACTGAAAACTAGTTTGGAGACTGAAAAGTATGAAAGTGTGAACAAGTGAAAAGGTGAGGCCAAGTCTGTCAGGGTTTTGGTGTTTTGGACACTGAACTACAAGGGGTTTTCTCAAGAATGCCAAATCATCCAGACATGGTGAGGAGCCCGAATGGTCTAATCGGAGGATTCACTTGTTCAACTTTTCAGACTTTCAAACCTTTCAGATGTTCGAAAGGCTGAAACATCTGAAATGACACTTGGCAAGGATGAAGATCTAGTTTTTGGCCTTTCAGAGGCCAAAAACCTATGGTAGGTGCCACGACTGACAGAAATGTGAAAATCCTAAACCTAGACTCAACAACACAAGAAAACCCTAGGGTCGACAGGGAGGGATGTCCCTGTCGATGCACAAAGACACAAAAGCCTGAGAGGGTGACAAAATGAAAAGGCCTAGGCTGGACAAGCACTAGGCGCACCAAAAAGACAAACAAAAAATAGACCTAGACAAAAATAAGAAGAAAAATGAGAGCGAGGAGGACTTACCTTGGATAAATGAGTAGGGGAGGGAAACTAGGTGGCTTGGAGGTGGAAGTAGTCGGCGAGGAGAAACAAGTGGAGTCGCAAGCAAGAGCACGAACAGAAAAAATGTAGAGTGAAATGAAAAAAAGGAATTCACCCCTTTTATAACCCATGGGCTTACGTTAGTGGTTTCATGGTTTTGGACCCCGAAAGGCCGAAAAGACCAGACAGGGAACCAAGCCTTTAGCCTTATGGTGTTTTCGGAGTCCAAAAACACTGAAAGGTCAGGTCTTCAGCCTTTTGGCCATTTTGGCATTTCGGAGGATCTAAGTCCTCCAAAAGTTCAAAAGAGCTGAAAGGTCAGATCTTCGGCCTTTTGGCCATTTTGGCATTTTGGAGGACCTAAGTCCTCTGAAAGGCCAAAAAAAAAAGGGTTCTTCCTTTATCTACTTTGGTTTTAGTAATCTTTCCTAGTGGCTGACTGGATCTCTATGAGGGGCAGACATGACAAAAGGAAAAAAAAACAAAAAGAAGGGGGGTCCCCATGGTCAGAGGACCTAAAATGGGGTGTGTGTTGTGGACCCACAACACATTTCTTCTATCCAACTTTCATCATTCAATGCATCTTTAACAATTCTAGGTTAAAATTCACTTAGAAATCATGTACCTTTGAGTTTCTTCCTTGTGATTACACATTCTATCTGATCTCTAATTATCTGCTCAAGTGCATGATTCCTTTTAACATATTTTGAAAGTACTAGATCCTTCAGTCTAGATTCTGGACTTGATCCACTAGGTATGTCATTCTCAAACATTATTTCATGTTCCTCTGTCTGATGCTCAAGTAACACTGTCAGTGACTTGGTTCCCTATGTCTGTGACTCAAGTTCCTCCATCTATAACTTAGTTCCCTCTACTTGTGACTCAGTTCCCTCTATCTGTGACTTGGTCTCTTCTACCAGTAGCTCAGGTTGCATAGTTTGCAACTCGGGTTGCACAGTTTGTGCTAGTATATTTAGTGGTCGACAATTCTTGAAATCTTTCTTGCCTTTAAATTTGTTGAAATTTTTCTCATCTTTGTCTTCTTTTTTTAGACACTTTGCAACAATGTGACCAACCTCATTGCATGAGAAATTAATCAATGGTATCTTTCCTCTGTATTTTCCTTTTGCAGCTCTTCTTGCAAGTAGTGCTTCAATGATGTTAAGATCTTCATCATCAGATTCATCATCACTGTCACTTTCAATCTTCTTCCCTTTTGAGTATCTATCCTTCTTACCAAGGTTCAGTTTCACTTTGAATGTTGACTCAAGATTTATAGAGGTAGGAGAGTAATTGTCAAAGTTGTCTATCTCAAAAGTTGCAAGCCTTCCCACTAATGTATCTAGAGTTATATCTTTATTTCACCTCATCTCTTGAATAGCTGAAACTCTAATAGCATAGATAGGAAGTAAAGTTCTTAGTACCTTATTGACCACTGTTATATCTTCAATCATTCCACCTATAGCTCTAATGGAACTCACAATCTTCTTGATTCTATCACTGTATCCTATAATGTCTTCTCCTTATTTCATTTTCATCTGGTCAAATTATCCTCTTAGACTTTCTGCTTTGGATCTCTTTAAATTTGGATCTCCTCCATGAATGTCCTGTAATTTCTTCCACATATCATAGGCTCTAGGGCAGTCCTTGACTTCATCAAATTCTGAGTAGCTGAGTGAAGAAGCTATGTTAATCATCATTATGTTATGATGCTTCCATTCCATCATCTGTTCCATAGTCATAGTCCCTGTTGGTTCCACATATTTTATCTCCAAAAATTGCAAACCAACATCTCCGATAGTAGATAGATGTAGCTTCATCAGCTCTTGCCATGCTAGGAATTTTTTTTTGTTTAGCTTAGGGATCTCCCTTCTATAAGACATCTATGATCTTTAGCTTAGGCCTTGAAACCTTCTCTAAAAGAACTTGAAGCTCTGATACTAATTGTTGGAAATGAGATAAGTAACTTAGAGGGGAGGGGTGAATCAGTTACTCCAAAACAAATCCTTCATCCCTTAGATGTCTTAAATAATTTAACACTGTTACTCGGTTAATTAAGATATTCTTTTGTAACTCAGGTGTCAAAGAAATATTTATAATATCCAATGTAATTATACTTTAGAGATTAAGTGCAGAAACATTAAGCATAAAACAAATAACTTATACACAGGTGACACCAAGATTTAATGTGGAAACCCAATATGGAAAAAATCACCAATGTAACTAGTTACTATTTTTCAGTCTTCTCAAGTGAGCCTTGTTAGGAGCCAACAATGTTAAAGGTTACAATAACACACTATTAGGTGTGACCTTGTTAAAGGATTTAATCACCCTGTGAGGAGTGGCCTTGTTAGAGGTCTTTAGCACTTCAACATAGAAATTCTACCTTGTGAGAGGATTTACAAAAAGACTGTTAAGTCTACTCTGTTAAGATATTTTAGATCACTGCTACAATTGTTAGAAAGTAACAATGAATTGACCTGTATGTGTAAGCAACTGTCTTTGATGATTCAGATCTTTGTTCTGATTATAACTGGATCCTTTTTTATCAGATTTTGTATTGCATCTCTGAGTGATCTGTACTCAATCAGAATCCTATCTGATTTTTCCTTCACTCTTCATATCACATAATTCCACACTTCTAATTTCTTTTTCTCTTCCTCTGCTTCTTACTCACATTCAATCCAAACTTGACCTTCCTTTTATTATATGGTAAGCCTTGTCAAGTTGGCTTGAATATACTTCTAAATAATAAATCATAATTCAGTCGGCCTCATATAGCCAATTAATTATAAAATATAAATCACTATTAGTCGACTTCCACTGAAATGCCCAAGTGACACGGTCAACACTGAACTTCCTTCAATGCCCAATTGAACTTGGTCAACACTAAATAACTCATTCTATTCACCAACTATGCTCGGTATGAATGCAGACATTTTTTTAACATCACTACATAAGTGTAAATACATGTGTAACATCAATGATAATACACAATTGAATAATTTTATTCAACAATAATAATACCACAATCTTGCATAGTGATGTTAGCATGTAAAGTACATCGTATATATATCAAAAAACATCATCGTAATAATAAAATTAAACATGTGCTTTACAACAACAAGATATTCATTGCTTATTGATTTTCACATACGAAGGTTTACATTTTTCAAATGATCTTTGACTAAGGGTAATATGTCTAGGTAACACGACCTAATAAAAAAACTTTCTATAAAATTCAGTTTGGGTGGTGTCTAATAGGTGCTTTGGATGAGGATTACAAATTTTACAACCCACTCTTAATTTAAAAAAATCTCTAGCATTAGATGATAACCTTGTATTATCATGCCAATGTTAGAATAATGGAGAGGGGGGATGAATCAGTGGCCTAAAAAATATTCCAATAAATCAACCCAAAAACTTAGTACCACAATATTAAGCCTCTAGTTATCTTCAGTCCTACAAGTTGAATTCCTTAAAACAATCATAATAAATAAATACTGCTTAGAGTTCACTGTTAAACCTTATTCTTACTATTTACCGATTAGCAATCTTTTATTTACCAAAAATAGTAAATTGATTAGGGTATATTGATCAATCTAGAAATAGTTATGTGTAATGCAAAATACTAAAGTAATGACTCATAAACACATTGGCACATGGATTTTTAATGTGGCAACCCTGTTAAGGGAAAAACCACTTGGGACTGGTAACCCAAAATTTTCACTCTTCAGAAGTGAGCTCGATGAAGATCCAACCTTGTTAAAGGTTACAAACACACTGTTAGGTGTGACCTTATTAGAAAATTTAAATAGAATAGTTTATCACTTGATATCAGGCATCTCTATGCTACCTTCTATGACTAAACCCAGTGTATTTTGTCAAATGCTATTTGGCATCTCATGCTATCTTCATGATCAAATTTTTTGATACTCCTTGGGATGTATCTCAATATTGAAAGGATTGTTAAGTCCTCAGTTAAGAGACTTTATGATCCAATGGTTAAACTGAAATAGTAAATGATGACTTTCACACATACAACTTAGACTTGCATATTTTCAGATCTATTGTAAGCTCATTATACCTTTCTGATCAATGTATCTTTTCAATAAATTTTCTCCACTTCTTTCTTCTCAGTGATGCTGTGCTTCTCTATTGCTCGGTGTCTGTAGAAATCTTTAGCTCTTTCCTCAGCTTGATTGCTTAGGTCTGTTTGAAGTTGTTCTTCATTAGTTTCTCTCCAACATCCTTCTCTATTCACTCCCCCTAATTCATAATGAATTAGATTGTCTCTTTATAGACATGATATCACTATTTCTCACTTCTTGATTTTCTTGTTCTTAGTGTGATCCGCAATCTTAGCCAATATTTATTTAAACCTCTACTTAAGATTTATTTTGTAGATTTCTCCTTGAGAAATGGACAAAAAAACCTTTAAATATTTTACTTATCTCTGGCTTTAACTTGTTGATGAAAAAAATGTTAACAACCAGTTAAGTCTATCTTTAGCTCTTGCCAACTAGGTATTTTGTCATTTCTGAACTTCAGTTCCTTTTGATGTTTTAACTCTTTGATAGCTTCGGTAAAAACTTCAGTTCTGTTTAGGCATCTCCATTGGGGTTTTCTATCCATTGGGGTTGTCTGTCTGTCGGGTATCACTGTGAAGTTCTTCTTGTCGTTAATGCTTGTGATTCTGCTCATCGGTAATGCTTGTCGGGTTTCTTGCTTGGGAAACACTATGACTTTTAATTTCGGGTTTCTCTATCTGTTGGGGTGCACTACCCATCGGTGTTTGTAGTCACTTAGTGAATGATGATATTTTATGCATTACTAAAACCATAATATTTATCTCTCTGATTCTCAAAATTCTTTGACACTTTGTATATAATCAATCAGATTATATCAAGTTGACATTAATGACAATACAATCCATTGACTGATTTAATGTCTAGCATTATCTTTATGCATATCAGTGATCAACTTAACATCTTCAAACATTTAATTAGTTATATGTCATCATCCAATACTTTTCAACCAAAAATTTGATTTCAGGATTCAATTTCATGTCAGATCGTGGGAGTCTATCACTAAAAATCCAAAATGGTTGATTGGATCATTTTCGATACTTAATCTTATCTTTTCTTCTCTTACCAATGTTTTAGGATGCATGTTTAAAATTCCACTAATACTTTTTCACCATTCTTTTATCCAAAGTGTTTTTATTGACTATAACCGTTTTTAAAGATTTTCGTGCTACATTCCTATCTTTAGATTGACTCATTTTTACAATGCACAAATGGCACTAGAAAAAGTAGAAATAACATGTTTAACTGATGCATCTTTTTGATTTTTTTTCTCATTAATGCCTAACTTTCTCATTACATTTCTCATTTTCGACATTCTCATGAACTGCAACATAAGATGACATTGAAATACTAATTTTTTTTTTATAAAAGAATTCTTTGTATATTCTATTAGCATACTTGCTTATTTACCTAGAATATAGCTTACTAGGAAGACCATCCAAAGCATTACTTTCAATATTCAAAAAATACTTTTCAGTATCATCATCACGGTTAGAATTGTCAGTTGCACCTTGTTGGAAAAGATTTTCATTTTTCATCTAGGAAAGGAATTTAATTTTCATTGTCACCAACATTTAAATGATTTTCATTTTGAACAATAGAAGGATTTTCAATTTTAATAATAGGAGGATTTTCAATTTTAACAACAGGAGGATTTTCAATTTAAACATGTTCAGGAGGTTTTTCATTCACATCAACAAAAGGGTTTTCATCATCAACAAAACTATGGGTATTTTCATTTTCAAGAAATCTATCAAGGACTATGTTAGGAATTGAATCAATTTCAACACTAGTATATGCTAGTAATAAATCTCTATAAAGAGTATTATGTATAACTATTTGTTTAGTATCATTAAAAGGTGGATTGGAAGATGTACCTGGAATCATGTTTGTTGTCACATTTTATACATCATTAAAAGGTTCATTGAAAGATGTACTTTCATTTTTGTCTATATTCATATGATCTTTTGGATTCACCTCTTGGACCTAATTTTGTGCATCCCTCATACCCCCCATG
>MU224526.1:1244437-1262698 GCA_018584345.1 Thuja plicata | reverse complement strand
ATCTTCAATTGTTGTGGATCTCTCTCTCTCTCTCTCTCTCTCTCTCTCTCTCTCTCTCTCTCTCATTTCTTCAAGGGTCATATCCCTTCTTCCTTTCCTCTTTTGACATTGTTTAGATCCCATGATTGATAATTCAAATAAATAAGATAATTCCTTTAATGGTTCACTTCAACAAAAAATGCTCCAAGATGCTCCCAAACATTGAATCATTCTCATGGTGAATATAATAATGCATCAACAAGACAAAAACTAGAACAACTCTACAGAATCCATCATTTTTGGTGGTACTACTGGTACATTGCTAATGCAGTAAATTAGTTTTTATCAATTTTATTTTAAAAATGGTCAAAACAAAAATGTGACCCCGCTTTGAAATGGGGTGACGTTTTATTTTTGAAATGTCATTTTGTAGCGGGATCCGCTTACTCAAAAATCTGATCCCGCAATGTACACTTTAGGAATAGGGTGACGTTCTGTAAGCGGGAACTGGTTTGACATGAATGTTGGAGGCCATTTCAATCTGCATAAAATGTTTATACTTTGGAGACAAATTAGAATGAGGTTTCTACAGAATTTTTTGTTGAATAAAAAACCCATTATAGATCTTACTCTATAGATTCTAAATATGTAAATTATTTATATATTTGATTAATTTTTTTATTTTTCATTGATTTCCTACCAAAATAGGTTTACAAACCTCTAGAGAATAGGATAATTTATTATTTTAATAACTTTTTTTTTTGAAAGTTTCTTGCAAAAATAATTATATGACATCAATCTAGAGACAATTCTACACAATTTTTAAAATAATAATTTAAAAATCATATGTTTAGGTCACATTATGTTTTTCATACATGAGACTTTAAAAATAACAATTATGGCTAGTAAAAAAATCTAAAAATATTATTGACTAAAACATATTGTCATCAATCTTAACTGATTTACGTACCATTCCCCAAAATGATTCAAAAAAATAGTTTCATTTGGATCAAATTTTTCTTGACATACACAAACCTAGTATGGTTCTGAAACATCAACTTTTAAAATGTGGGTTTTAGTAATGCCTATTTAAAATAAACAATTATCATCTAGGTATTTAAATAAATTACATAATTGGAAAGTAGACTTTGAGTAATATAAATTCTACTATTGAATTTTTTTAAGATTCAATCTCTAAGTGCTTCAAATATTGAGCTCAAACAAGAAAAATTGAAAAAATAGGAAAACAGTTCCACTTTTTGGCCAAAAAGTGGACTCAACTTCTTGCTGACACCCTTAAATATAGAACAAGTAAACAAATCAAGTGTGATTGAGATGAGAAAGAGTATACGGAATGATGATGTGTTAAAGAGTTTAAAAGGATCTTATCATGCAGATGTAGTACAATTTTTACAGATCATTTTATCTGTTGCTTTCTAATCATTGTAATAGTTAAATCTCCTAACAGGGTGGATCCTAATAGATATTTATTATAAATACTCTAAAAATGTGACACATTAGATTATGTTTTAAATTCCTCTAACAATTCTTCTTCTAACAGGCCAAATATCCTAACAGGTCTTAGGCAAATCCCTTAACCAGGTAACACCTAACAGTGTTTTTCTGAACCTTTAATAGGGCAAGCTCCTAACAGGGCGTATTCAAAAAGAGTACAGATTTTTGTGGGTATCATCTCACACCATGGTTTTTTACTAGTTTGGTTTCCGCATGATAAATATGGTGTTTACATTGTGTGGTTGATTACTTGTGCATGTACTCATTGAAAGGTTACTTATGTTAGTTGCTACTATATGTTTTGATTCATAAAATTTTAAAGTAGTTGGATTTTTGAATTTGTGGTGATTACTGATTCACCCCTCCCCTCTTAGTAATCAAATATATATTAACAACTTGTATCATAGCTTTGGTCCCCTAATTTTGAAGGATTAACAACTTAGGGAAAAGATCCAAAGATGTATAAGAAGGAAGCACCTAAGTTCTGTAAAGAAAAATTCTCTACATGGGTAAGAAAGATGAAGCTTCATCTATCTATTATTGGAGAGAAAGCATTGGATCATCTTAGAACAAAGTATGTTCAACCTTATAGCATCCTAAATCTTGATGAAATAAAAATAAATTTGGAACATAACTTTGTTATGATAGAAATTGCAAGTGTTTTGGGTGATGCTGAATTTGTAGATATTAAAGAAATGGAAAATTCTAAAGATGTGGGATAAGCTAGCAAAAGCCCATAGTGGTGATGTTCATGTTCAGAAAGCTAAAGTAGACAGTCTCAGAGTAAAGTACGATGAAATGAGAATACATGAAGGAGAAAGTATTGGTCAATACAACAAAAGGCTAAAGGAAGTTGTCTCTGCTATCAAAGGAGCTAGTGGTCAACTTTATGTTGATGATGTGGTAAGTAAAATATTGAGAACTCTTATAGCACAGTATGATATTAGAGTCTCTTCTATACAATAATTGAGATCTACCAGTCCTACAAATATGACTCTAGATTCTTTTATTAGCAAACTTACTGCTTTTGAGTTAAGTAATATTGATAAGAGTATGCCTAGAATAGAATGTTCTTTCAAAGCTTCCCTTACCATTGGCTCATCAAAGAAAGGGAAGGAATTCTCTAACAGTTTTGAAGGGAAACATGACTATGATTCTATCTTATATGAGGAAAGAGAACAAGAAGAGTTGGAAGCACTGCTAGCAAGGAGATTACCTCGAGGAAAAGGAAAGTACCAAGGTAAACTACCCTTAAAATACTTTTCATGTAATAAAATTGGTCATATTGCATATAGTTATCCTGATAATGATAGGAATGATAATTTCAAGAAATTCAGGAGCTTCAAAGACAAGAGGAAGAAATCATTTTACCTAACAGAAGATGGGGTAACTGATGAAGAATCAGATGGAAGAGATGATGAGGAAGAGATAATCTTTGTTGCATTCAAAGAAGATCCCTCAACCGGTGTAAATGGAAATAGTAAGGAGAAAGCATTGATCTCAAGCATGAATTACAGTGGTGACTGGATAATAGACAGTGGGTGTGCACATCACATGACTGGTCACAAAAGAAAATTCATTTCAATGGAAGAATGTGATGGTGGTGCACTCATATTTGGTAGTGGCTCACTATGTGTAGTAAGAGGTAAAGTTTCAATAGCACTGAATGATACCACTAATTGTGATGATGTTTATTGGGCTGATGGTTTAAATTATAACTTTTTAAGTGTTGCTCAGTTGAATAACAAAGGTTTCAGGTTGGAATTCAGTAATGGTGTGTTAGAGATCTTAGGAAAATCTAGAGATTTGATTTCTAATGGTAAACATACTATAGGTAACCTATTCTGATTGAACTGTACTAATAAATACTGCTTAATTTCTAAATTTGAAGACAACTAGCTATAGCATAAAATATTTTTCCATATTAATTTTGATAATCTGGTAAAATTCAATAAGCATAAATGTGTTAGAGGTTTTCCTACTCTAGATAAGCCTTGAAATGCTATGTGTAAAGAGTGTCAATTGGGAAAGCTAACCAGGTCTAGCTTTACAAGTAAAATATATTCATCTCAGAATATTCTTGACCTTATTCATACTGACTTGTGTGGACCAATGAGAACACAGAGCTACTATGGAGATAAATACTTTATCTTATTTGCTAATGATTACTCAAGAATGATGCCTATTATGTTTTAAAAAGATAAATCTGATGCATTCTACATGTTTAAGGTGTATAAGCCAAGAGTTAAAAAATAAACATGTAAATCACTCAAGTGTCTTAGATCTAATAGAGGAGGTGAGTTTAAATCACATGAGTTCTCACCATTCTATGAATAACATGGAATCAAGAGACAAATGTAAGAACCAAGCATGGAATTGTTGAGAGAAGGAAAAACTCCATAATTGATTTTGGAAGAACACATTTGATACAAAATGGAGTGGCTCAAAACTTTTGGAGAGAAGTTGTAAGTACTATTATTTATACTTTGAACTAGGTACAACTTAAGAAAGGTACAAAAACAAACACCTTATGAGCTATGGTATGGTCATACTCCTAGTGTTAATTACTTTAAAATATTTGGAAGCAAATGTTACATAAAGAAGGATGATCATAATGGTAAATTTTATTCTAAGAGTGATGAAGGAATATTTCTTGGCTATTCTACTAGAAGAAAAGAATATAAGTGTTTGATCAAGCATACTAACAAGATGATTGAAAGTGAAAATGTTAGAATTGATGAATTTTTTGAAAATAATGAGGAAGATAGAAAGAAGGAACTGGAAGACTATGATAGGTTTGTTTATGTTCAACCAATGGAAACAGAGAAAATACCACAGACGACTAAAGTGATGAATGAAGCGCAACCGGTGAATAACGATGAAGGTAACCAAAGGACAAAACCAATAATACCAAGGTATGTGAAACTCATCATACACAAGATCAGATTATTGGAGATAAAAATTTTGGAATAATGAAAAGAAGCAAGCTAAGAGAAAATACTTGTCTGGTATCTGAATTAGAACCTAAAACTGTTAAATATGCTTTCAACAATGATGATTGGGTTAGGCTATGAAAGAGAAATTATTACAAATAGAAAATAATAACCCTTGGACTTTAATACACAGACTTATTGACAAGAATGTTATAAGTACTAAATGGATTTTCAAGAATAAGCTGAATGAGAAAGGAGAAGTGATCAGAAATAGGGCAAGGCAAGTTTGCAAAGGGTATGCATAAGAATAAGGACTAGACTATAGTGAAAATTTTGCACTTGTTGCAAGACTTGAAGGTGTAAGGATATTGTTAGCATATGATGCTCATAAAGGATTTAGGGTATATCAAATGAATGTAAAGTCTTCTTTTCTAAATCGTCTGTTAGAAGAAGAAGTATACATTGAACAACCTGAAGGATTTGCAACTAATAAAGGTAAAGACATGGTATGTAAACTACATAAAGAACTATATGGTTTTAAGCAAGCTTTGAGAGCATGGTATGAAAGGTTGCATGCATATCTTATTAAGATTGGTTTTACTTGAAATAGTAACAATAGAAATGTATATCTAAAATCTGAAAGTGAAGACATAACATAGATTGATGAAATTTCTGTTGATGACATAATATTTGGTGGAAATGAAGCATTGAGAAGGTCATTTACAGAAGAAATGAGGAAGGAATTTTAAATGTCTATTATTGGTGAAATCAATTTCTTTATTGGACTTCAAGAACAATAGAAAAAAAAATTAATATACATAAGTCAATCAAAATATGTGAAGGGGATTATAAAAAATTTTGGTATGGAAGATTCAAAACTAGTGGGAACACCTATGGTCACAGGCTATAAATTATCTAAGGAGGATGAGTAAAAATTGGCAAATGAAACTTTGTAAAGATCCATGGTCGGTAAACTAAATTATGTTGTGCATAGTAGACATGATATTGCACATGATGTTAGTATTGTTGAAAATTTTTTATCAAATCCAAAGGACTCACTTTTGGTTGCAGTAAAGAGGATCTTCATATATATTAAAGGAATTGAAGATTATGGCTTATGCTATAGTAAGGATGGAAATTTTTATTTGAATGTGGTCACTAATGTAAATTGGGAAGGAAATGTCGATGATAGGAAGAGCACAAGTGGTGGAGCATTCTTTCTTGGTGAAAGATTAGTCTCCTGGACTAGCAAGAAACATAATTGTATTTCTCAATCTACTACATAGGTAGAGTATGTTTCTTCTACTCTTAATTGTCAACAACTAGTATGGATATAGTAGATTCTTCAAGGAAATCATAAAAATGTTACATAAAATATTGTTATCTATTGTGATAACACTAGTGCAAGAAATATTTCCAAGAATCTAGTGATGCACTCGAAGACAAAACACATTGCAATAAACTCATTTTCTAAGAGAGTGGGTACAAGAGAAGGAGGTAAGGCTTGATTATGTGTCTAATAAAGAACAAGTTGCTGATATATTCACCAAGCCATTACCAAAGGATACCTTTGACTATCTTAGAGGTAGATTAGGGGTTACTCCCCCATCTTAAGTTAATTAAATGATGATGTTGATTGCATCAGTTCATATATGTTTGATAGAATATCATATGTATGAATTGATGTAGTGGTAGGACAATCCTAGGGGGAGAAGTCTAATGAGGATTGAACACAAAAGATTTAGTAAAGTGTACTCAAAGATGACTGCATGGTTTGTCAACTTTGGTATTGCTATCAAAGGGGGAGAATATGTATGTACTTCCCAAAGGTGGGAGAATATGTATTTTCTACAAGGGGATAATTTTTGTATAATCTTAAATGATATATGAAAGATGAAAGGGGGAGTATATGAAGATGATAGAATAGTATAACTGAGTGTGAATAAAGTAGTAAAAGATCAGAGGCAGAGACATAAGTGGAAACATTTTTATAGAAGTCTGAACACAGAAAAGTTAAGAGCATTTTCATCAATGCCAAAGGGAGATATTTTTAGAATAACTGATGCAATGATGCTAAGTGGTTTATTAATGAAGATTGGTACAAACCTGATGATAGGTGAATCACTTATTTGGTTGTCACTAATGTCAACTACTTGACTTAGTTTTTTAGTATGTTACGTGATATTGTGTAAGTAAAGCATGAGTTGTAGTATGTTTCTATAGTTTCTATTCATATGGAAATTATCATGTGTGATGATGATAAATTTTCCATCACGACTCTTGATATGGAGAATTAAGTTGGTTATGCTTGATTGGACTCAAACTGGGTAATTGCTAAAATAGTCAGTGATAGATAGTAAGTTATTTGAATTTTATTTCATATTGGTGAAGTATTAGATGGAGTAGTCATAGGATATCATTGCAGAAAATTTTAAGATACTATATGTAAGAGCACAAATCATTATGTTAACCGATGCAACTAGTTTAATTGACTAGAAGCAGTGTTAACAGAATGAACATGTAAACAAGACAAAGTTCTTGAACAGGCTATGAATATTTGTAGACCGATGATGAAATTCAATGTGGCAAGTGGATCGGTGATGATTTTCATAAAGTAAAAAGTTAGTTCTATATTTTTTGGGACTTACTTGACATCACATTGATCGAGGTATACATTTGAGGAGGCTTCTTTAGGAAGTTTCTTTTGGTCATACTAGGGTTTTGAAATGGATCAACTACCAAGGTAAAATTGATAAGAAAGCCGACGCAGATAGAGGAAAATGTTTCATGAGTGTCTAGATACATTGTATATTATGTAAGATGATCTGGATCATCCATATCTCAGATCTAGGATTGGTTGTATGTAGGTGGAAGCAATTCTCTATAGTAGAATAGTTGAAGAAGATCAAAAGGAGAAGAGAGTTGATTGCGTATTGCAGAAGGATTTAAAGATATAACAAGTAAAGGAATCAAGTGTGATTGAGTTGAGGAAGAGTATACAATATGATGATGTGTTAAAGGCTTTAAAATGATATGATCATGCATAGGTAGTGCAATTTTTACAAATTATTTTATTTGTTGCTTTCTAATCAATGTAACAGTTAAATCCCCAAACAGGGTGGATCTTAATAGATATTTACTATAAATTCTCTAACAAGGTGACACATTAGCTTGTGTTCTAAAGTCCTCTAACAAAGCCTCTTCTAATAGGGAAAATATAGTAATAGGTTTTACGAAAATCCCTTAAACGGGTAACACCTAACAATGTTTTTGTAAACATGTAACAAGGTAAGCTCCTAATAGGGCGTATTCCAAAAGAGAATAGATGTTGTGGGTATCATCTCACACCATGGTTTTTTCCTTGTTGGGTTTCCATGTGATAAATATGGTTTTTACCTTGTGTGGTTGATTACTTGTGGATGTATGCATTGAAAGTTTACTTATGTTAGTTGTTGTTATATGTTTTAATGTATAAAATTTTAAAGTAGTTGAATTGGTGAACTTGTGGTGATTATTGATTCATCCCTCCCCTCTTGGTAATCAGACTTCTATTAACACTAAAAACTATAATAATTTGACACAACTCACAACCTATAAAAAAACTAGAAACTTGTCGCACGTATTGTAATGAGACATAAATTTTAAGGAAAGTAGAAAAGAAACAAAGAAATAAACATCAATCACTATTATGCACACAATAGACAAAAATCATGATAGATCCAAAATGGAGACTTCATTAGTCTCCAAAGAAAAAACAATAATATATTCTTGAAAGAGTTATAGGAAACATGCACAATGCTAAAGGACTCAAAATAAGTCTTTCCAACACAAGTTGCACAATATATAAACTGCCAAAACAAGTACAAATGAAGGAATATATCCTCCTCAAACTCCCTCCAAAAACCCATAAACTAGCTTATATATACCTATATATATATAATACGCCGAGAGTAATCCTTCTCAAGGCGCCTATTTTTCCTCTGGATTAGGGATGAGTAAAATAGGTGCCTTGAGAAGAATTACTCTCGGCGTATTATATATATAGGTATATAAGCTAGTAGCAGTCGCGACACAACATGGAAGACATTTTATGATTATTGGTTATAGTTAGAGTTAGGGTTAGGGTTAGGATGTTTTTTTATGGTTGAAATGTACAGTTAGGGTTACAGTTAGGGTTACAGTTAGGGTTAGGGTTAGGGTGATTTTTTACGGTTAGCATGTATGGTTATGGGTTTCGGTTAGGGTTAGGGTATTTTTACGGTCTGGATGTATGCTTATAGGTTTGGGTTAGGGTTAGAGTTAGGGTTAGGGTTATGGTGATTTTTACGGTTAGGGTTAGGGTTAGAGTTACTATTAGGGTGATTTTTAAGGTTACGTTTTACGACTATGGGTTAGGGTTAGGCTTAGGGTCAGAGTTAGGGTTAGGGTTATAGTTAGGGTTAGGATTAAGATAGGGTTACAATTAGGGTTAGGGTTAGGGTGATTTTTAGGGTAGGATTAGGGTTAGAGTTACAGTTAGGATGATTTTTACGGTTAGGATGTATGGTTATGGGTTTCAGTTAGGGCTAGAGTTACGGTTAGGGTTAGGGTTAGGGTGATTTTTACAATTAGGATGTACGGTTATGGGTTAGGGTTATGGTTATGGTTAGGTTTAGAGTTAGGGTTAGGGTTAGGGTTAGAGTAAGGGTTAGAGATAGGGTTATGATTAGGGTTAGGGTTAGGGTTAGGGTTAGAGTTACAGTTAGGATGATTTTTATGGTTAGGATGTACGACATAGGTTTGGGTTAGGGTTACAGTTAGGATTAGAATTAGAGTTAGAGTTAGAGTTAGGGTTAGGTTAGGGTTAGGGTTAGAGTTACGGTTAGGGTGATTTTTTCTGTTAGGTTGTACAGTTATGGGTTAGTGTTAGGGTTAGGGTTAGAGTTAGGGTTAGAGTTAGAGTTAGGGTTAGGGTGAAGATAGGATTATAGTTAGGGTGAATTTTAGGGTTAGGATTAGGGTTAGAGTTACGGTTAAGGTAATTTTTATAGTTAGCATGTACTGTTATGGGTTTTGGTTAGGGTTAGAGTTAGGGTTAGGGTTAGAGTTAGGGTTAGTGTTAGGATTAGGGTTAGGGTTAAGGTGATTTTTATGGTTAGGATGTACGGTTATGGGTTAGGGTTAGGATTAGAGTTAGGGTTAGGGTTAGAGTTAGGGTTAGTGTTAGTGTTAGGGTTAGAGATAAGGTTATGATTAGGGTTAGGGTGATGTTTATGGTTAGGGTTAGGGTTAGGGTTAGAGTTATAGTTAGGATGATTTTTTACAGTTAGGATGCATGATATGGCTTTGGGTTAGGATTGGAGCTAGGATTAGGGTTATTGTTAGAGTTAGAGTTAGAGTTAGTGTTAGGGTTAGGGTTAGGATGTACAGTTTAGGAATAGGGTGTAGGGTGAGGGGTAGGATTAGTATCATCTTAATGGTTAGAGTAAGGGTTAGGGTTATAATTAGGGTTAAGGTTAGGGTTATAGTTAGGGTTATGGTGATATTTATGGTTAGGATGTACAGTTATGTGTTTAGGTTAGGATTTAGAGTAAGAGTTAGGGTTAGAGATAGGGTTAGGGTTAGGGTGATTTTATAGTTAGGATTAGGGTTAGGATTAGGGTTAGAGTTAGAGTTAGGGTTAGAGTTAGGGTTAGGGTTAGAGTTAAGGTTAGGTTTAGAGATTGGGTTATGGTTACGGTTAGGGTTAGGGTGATTTTTAGGGTTAGAGTTATGGTTAGAGTGAATTTTATAGTTAGGATGTACGGTTATGGGTTTTGGTTAGGGTTAGAGTTAGGTTTAGGGTTAGGGTTGGAGATAGGGTTAGAGTTAGGGTTAGGGTTAGGGTTAGGGTGATTTTTATAGTTAGGGTTAGGGTTATAGTTATGGTTAGTGTGATTTTTATGGTTAAGATGTATGGCTATGGGTTTGGGTTAGGGTTAGATTTAGGATTAGGATTAGGGTTAGGGTTAGATATAGGGTTACAGTTAGGGTTAGGGTTAGGGTTAGATATAAGGTGAAAATTAGGGTTAGGGTTAGGGTCAGGGTTAGGTTTAGGGTTAGGGTGATTTTTACAGTTAGGGTTAGAGGTAGAGTTAGGGTTAGTGTTATGATGTAAAGTTTAGGAATAGGGTGTAGGGTGAGGGGTAGGATTCGTATCATCTTAATGGTTAGAGTAATATTCAGGGTTAGGGTTATAATTAGGGTTACGATGATTTTTCAATTAGGATGTACGATTATGGGTTTGGGTTAGGGTTACAGTTAGTCTTAGGGTTAGGGTAATTTTTATGGTTAGGATGTAGTGTTTAGGAATAGGGTGTAGGGTGAGGGGTAGGATTAGTATCATCTTAATGGTTAGAGTTAGGGTTAGGGTTAGGATAATTTTTATGGTTAGGGTTAGTGCTAGGCTTATAATTAGAGTTAGTGTTAGGATTAGGGTTAAAGATAAGGTTAGGTTTAGGGTTAGGTATAGGGTTAGGGTTAGGGTTATTTTTATGGTTAGTGTTAGGGTTAGGGTTAGGGTTAAGGTTATAATTAGAGTTAGAGTTAGGTTTAGGGTTATGGTAAGGGCAAGGGTTAGTGTTTGGGTGCTCCCACTGATTATATGTAATCCTAAACTTGATGATTTTGATTAGTAACCCTATAAGCTTAGATGTAACCCTAAACCCTTATCATAATCCTAACCCTAATCCTGATTAATATAATTAGGATTAGGATTACAGTTCATTTTAGAGTTTGTATCATTGTTGTAATCAGGGGTAGGGTTAGGGTTATAAAAATAGATATACATATCTATAACCCGGTTGGGTTATTTCAAATTTTAAATAACCCAATCGGGTTACAAAGAATTTTGGGATTTTTTAGGGTGTGGCCACTTTTCTGTTCGGCAACTTTGTGCACTTACCGATAACAAAAGAGTTCCAACTCAACTAAGAGATAAATAGGATCTGAAATTAAAAAATATATAAATTTTGAAATTACATCTATATGATAAATAAGACAACTAAGAGATAATAAGATAACTAAGAGATAAATAAGATATAAATGGAAAAATTGCATCAATATGATAATTTAGATAAATTAGACATTAATTTTAATACTAAATATTTGTATATATTAGAAATTGTTTATTGTATACATGACTTTGATTTTTAAAATTTGGAAACATTATATTTTTATAGCTAAAATTGAGAAACATATAATAAATTGATAAGTATGTATGATTTTTTGAATTTGAATTTAGAAACATTGTACTTTTAGTTTTATGTTAAGATTTAGAAACAATAGCCACATTTTTTTTTATTGTTAATATGTAGAATTAGTATATTTTAAATTTGGAAACATTATATTTTTATTGTTAAAATTGAGAAACATGTAATAAAATGATAAGTATGTATGATTTTTTGAATTTGAATTTGAATTTAGAAACATTGTACTTTTAGTTTTATGTTAAGATTTAGAAACAATAGTCACATTTTTTTTTTTTAAATGTAAAAATAGTATATTTTAAATTTGGAAACATTATATTTTTATAGCTAAAATTAAGAAACATATAATAAAATGATAAGTATGTATAATTTTTTGAATTTGAATTTAGAAACATTGTACTTTTAGTTTTATGTTAAGATTTAGAAACAATAGTACATTTTTTTTTTAATATGTAGAAATAGTATATTTTAAATTTAGAACCATTATATTTTTACAGCTAAAATTGAGAAACATATAATAAAATGATAAGTATGTGTTATTTTTTGAATTTGAATTTAGAAACATTGTACTTTTAGTTTTATGTTAAGATTTAGAAACAATAGCCACATTTTTTATTTTTAATATGTAGAAATAATATATTTTGATCGTTATTAACATTTAGAAATGTTATATTTTTATGTCTATATTGAAAATTAAAAGTCATATGTAAGTTTTGAAATATTTGTTAAAGTATATAATTTTGATTTTTTGAAATTAGAAACATTATATTTTTGTGTTTAAGATTTAAAAATAGTATGACATTCTTTTAAGTTGCCAAAACTACTATGAGATATACACATTTTATTATTACATATATAAAACAATCATCTATTTTCAATTTTTTTTGAATAAAAGTCATTTAACAACTCCAAAACTAAAAACATGCAATCTTCACCTTCTCTAATAATTTGTTCCAGACTGCTAACAAATATCCCATATGTTTATATATGGACAGTGATGCACATTGTATTCAAAACTTATAAATATTGGTCTAAATATTTTATAAGGCTTTCTGGACAAATATATATTGTGCATGTAATAACTCCAAAACTATACACGTTTGATTATTCAGATATTTTTCCAATTACATCCTGCTCCGGTGCCATATATTCTGTGACACTTCAGTTTCTCACAATATCTGACAAACAAGAATCTGCTAAGCATGCATTTTTATCTTCGTTGAGAAGAATGTTGGAGGAATTTATGTTACCGTGTGGGGTACCAGACTTGTGAAGAAACACCATCCACATGGCCATATTCACCGCTATATTCATTCGCTTATCCCACTTCAGGGGTTTTCTTTTACCTGCAAAATGTACAACAATGTTTATCTTTGTTTTCCCAAAATAAAGAGGGGATCGCTGTGGCAAATATCAATTGTGTATATTAATGTTTACAATAGCTAAAATTGAGAAACACTATCTATGAGACTACTATTTAAATCTAAATCTAACACTAAATACTACATTTAAATCTAAATGTAAATACAACATTTAAATTTAAATCTAAAAAGAATATTTCAATATATATCTACAAACAACATTTAAATATATATATCTAAATCTAAATAAAAAATTCAATCTAATTCTCTTTGCTACTTTTCTTTGCAAAACAAAAAATGAAATGGGCAGAGGGCTCTTTTATAATCTCAAAGTGTCTTTTCATCTTCTCAAAATAGTGACTCTTTGCATTCCTGTGTGATTGTTTGCATTCAAATGTGCCTCTTTGCATTCCTCTATTGAAAACAAATTTGAAAAAACAAATCTGAAAAATGCCATTTGACATTTTTTAAAATCTTAATTTGGCTTTTTTATTAGAATATGAATTTTTTTTATGTTTATTGTAACTAACAGGAATGCCAACCACTTCTTTTTTATGTACATAGAATATTCCTGAGAATATGCCCGTGCTGGGAATTCAGTTTGTGCTCCCATTGTAAGAACGCCTCTCAGCATAATAAAGGAGCTAGAATTCAAACTAGGGCCAGATGCAAGAAAATAGCCTCAAAAAAAGCACATGAAACCTCTCTAAAAGGTATGAAAGGAGTGGAAACATCTAACTTGACCAAGTATATCATGATGACTCCCCAAAATGGTAATAAATCCTCCTAAAATAGCTCAAACAACCCTGTAAATTGACTCCAAGTCGTAAATACTCTCCAAGATACTTGGAAAAAAGAAAGTGCCACCTCTCCCTTCCAAATTTAGAAGACATAATCAAAAGATTCCTAATTGATAACCAACTCTTGATTCAAATAATAATCCAATGTGTTTGATTATTATTGTATTTGAGTTTTAATATTAATTAGTTGGTTTATTATGCCGAGAGACATTCTTATAATGGGAGCACAAACTGAATTTTCAACACGGGCATATTCTTAGGAATATTCTGTGTACATAAAAAAGAAGTGGTTGGCATTCCTGGTAGTTACAATAAAAACTGAAAAAGTCAAATGGCGTTGACAAAAACCAAAAAAAAAAAGATTTGGTGGGAGTTACAAAAAATTAAATTACAAAAAAAAAAAAATTCAAAAATGCCAAATGGCATTAGGAAAATCCAAAAAATAAAATTAAAATTAAAATATAAGGTCATAAAAGGCCGAAAATAGAGGAGTGCCAAATGACATTTGAAGAAAACTATTTTTTTTAAAAAAAAATTGCATGCTTTTTCGGATTTAGAGAGACAAGCATGGAAAGAGGAATTTGAAGTGACAAGACATGCAAAGAGGCATCCTTTGGAGAAGATGAGGAGATGCTCTCAAATTATAAAAGAGTTCTTCCCTCATTTAATTTGTTGTTTTGTAGAGTAGTGAGAGCTTTGGGATAAAATTGAAGAGATAGTTTTAGAGAAGATTTAAAGGTGAAATATTTATTTGCTTAATTACTTTGTTTTTGTATATAGTTTAAAAATTTAGATTTAGATTTAGGTTTAATATTTACAATATTGTCATTTAGATTTAGATTTAGTCTATAATGCTTTAATGTTTTAGATATATTTTATATATTAATTTTAGATTTACTTTTTAATGTTACCAGGCATGCAAAGAGGCGTCCTTTGAAGAAGATGAGGAGATGCTCTCAAAATATAAAAGACTTCTTCCCTCATTTAATTTATTGTTTTGTAGAGAAGAGCATGAGAGCTTTTGAGGAGAATTGAAGAGATAGTTTTGGAGGAGATTTAAAGTTGAAATATTTATTTCTTTAATTAATTAAAGAGATAGTTTTGGAGGAGATGTAAAAGTGAAATATTTATTTTTTTAATTACTTTGTGTTTTTTGTATATAGTTTAAATATTTAGATTTAAATTTAGGTTTAATATTTACATTTACTTTTTAGTATTTTAAAATATGGAGCGCAATATTGTCATTTAGATTTAGATTTAGTCTATAATATTTTAATATTTTTTATTTATTTTTTAATGTTTTAGATATATTTTATAAATTAATTTTAGATTTACTTTTTAATGTTTTAGATTTACTTTATAATGATTAATTTTATTTTATAATGTTTTTATATGCTGCCATATTTTCAAAAATTTCAATATATTATATTTATTATTTAAATATTGCCATTTTGGTTTAAATATTGTTTTTTAATATTTTAATTTTTAAAAAAAGCTCAAAAATGTCAAATGGCATTAGAAATATTTGAAAATAAAATATAAATTGAAATATAAAGCCATTAAAGGCTGAAAATAAAGGAGTGTCAAATGACATTTTAAGAAAATTAATTTTTTTTAAAAAATTGCATGCTTTTTTAGTTTTGGAGAGGAATTTGGGGAGACAAGCATGCAAAGAGAAATTTGAAAAGCCTTTCATATTTATTTGTTTAATTACTTTGATTTTGTAAACTTCAAAAATGTCAAATGGTATTAGAAAAATTTGAAATTAAAATAAAAATAGAAATATAAGACCATAAAAGGTCAAAAATAAAGGAGAAGAAAATTAATTAAAAAAACAAATTTGCATGCTTTTTCGGATTTGGAGAGGAATTTGGAGAGACAAGCATGCAAAGAGGAATTTGAAGAGCCTTTCATATTTATTTCTTTAATTACTTTGTTTTTGTATATAATTTCAATATTTAGATTTAGATTTAATATTTAGATTTAGATTTAGATTTAATATTTATATTTACTTTTTAGTATTTTAAAATATAGAAGGCAATGTTGCCATTTAGATTTTTAGATTTAGTTTATAATGTTTTAATGTTTTATTTACTTTTTAATGTTTTAGATTTATAGTTCTGATTAAGTAAAAACAGGTTTTACAAGGACCCAAAACCTTTACAAAAAACCAAAGAGTTCAGCAGGTTTTACAAGGACCTGCAACCTAGAGTTTAAAGATAAACAGTAAAAAACAGATACAACTATGACTAAGCACCAAAAAAGGAAGGAACAAAAAAACAACGATCCGAACAGAAAAAGTCCCAAAGAAACAACAGAAGACAGCAGGGACAGCAAAAAACCCAACCAGGATAGCAAAAAGAGCAGCTACATCTCTTTTACCAGCTCCTCAGCTCCGAGGACCATGATTTGCATGTTGTTGACCAATTTTTTCAGCTCCTCTGTTTCTTTGTCCTCCTTAGGACTCTTTTTCTTGGCGCTAGCTCTGGTACGTGATCCCGGTCCCGTAGTCTCCACTATGCTGCTGTCTTTATCCTTGTTGATCCTTTCTATTTTATCCATAAGAATTTGCGCATGACCGCAGTAGTCTTTTAGGCTTATGAGACATTGTTCCCCAATTTTTTTAACTGATGCCTCCAGTCTTTTAACTTTTCTATGCAAACTCTTAATTTCTTCCTCCTTGTTATCCTTATCCATTCTGTCTTTAATATGTTTGATTTGTTTCTCCATGGTTTCCACCTTGTTGGCATACTCAGCCTGAGCTTCCGAGTTGCCAACAACTTCTTTCATTTCCTTCAGACACTTTGCCATAGGTTTTTCCCAAATCCCCATTCTGTTGAGAATTTTTATGTCCTCCTGTGTTTTCTCAACTTAATTTTTCAAAATAACCTGATCATAAAACATATTATTAATCAACCCAGAAAAACCCTCGATTATACCTTTATTGTCTTTCTTATTATGATCCCCTTTTTCCAGATTATCGGGATATTCCATGAACCCAAAATCAACATCTTTATTCTATTCCATAAAATCTTCCCCCTTCTGAGTATCAATCTTCAGCTCCCTAGTTTTGATCAAAGTGTCCTCTTTTTCATTTTCTCTGTGATCTTTATCCTTAGTCTTCCTCTTATCAGGGGTATTGTCTTCGTCGTCAGAGGTAAGAACAATTCTTTTCCTGCTAGTGTTATTGTTTCTGTGAGTATCCTTCCCCTCAACTCTTTTCCTTTTTTTACCCTCCTTTTTAGTAGTTTCATTTTCAGTCTCAGTTTCAGAATCCCCAATCTGGGCATTCTTTGGTTTCTTTTTTTTATTAACAACCCCAATCTCCATCTCAGTCTCCGAATCAGCAGTCTGGGTTTTCTTCTGATTTTTCATTTTACCTTTTTGTTTTCTACTATCTACCTCCCATTCCTCATCACTTTCCTCAATTTTTGACCCTTCATAGCTAGATATCTTCTTCTTTTTAGGAATACCCCTTTTCTTATTTTTAGGAGTAGAGAAGCCTCTTGCCTCTCCTTCACTTTCTGTATTTTCTTCAAACATGCTATACTCCTCCTCCCCTTCTATTTCTTTTGCATCCTTTAGTTTCTTCTTCTCCACTGACCTTACAAATTTTTTAGCTTTCAACAGCTCATAAACAAGCAGCATGAGTCCTTGGTGAGAAGCATGGTCCCCCTTGGGATCTTTATGATAACTAGTGATAGTAGCTTCTAATGAACTGAGCAAATAGTAAGGTAAGATAATTTTCACCTTATGTCTAAAGTGATTTAACAACATAAAATGGTGCCCAGACGCTCTAGTAAACCTACCATCCAGTGTAATATAGCTAATGAGGATATACAGAACATACCTCCAAGGTCTGGAAATGCACTTAGGGTTATGGTAGGATGTGTCAATCTTCACCAATCTATTCCTATCTTTCTCATTAACCAGAAAACTCTCCCAGGCTTTGTCAGAAATCAACCTGTCACGGTAAAACTTAATACCCTCCATCCCCATTCCCGTGGCTTCAGCAACGACATCGTCCGTGACTTCCATGTACTCATCATCAACTAAAATCTTTCCCTCCTTCCATGTTTTCTCAAAAATCCTAGTAATATTAGGATTTCCCCCATGTCGTCGCTCCAAATAAACAGTAAGGCCTCCCTCTTTCACTATCTTCCACACCTCCTCATTCTTTTTCCACTTACTACAGATAACTGGTTCAATACGCTTCTTGTTACCTCCCATCTTTTCTCTGTGATTTCTGTATATTTTTTTCTTGACGCTACAGATAATGCCAGAATGAGCTTTTTGATAACAAAAAAAGACCCATAAAGTGTGCCATCTCCATCTTAAAATCATTGCCTTATACTGCCACCTTTGAAGGCCATTATGACACATCACCTGAGTATAATTGGTATTAAAATAACTTTCCATTGATGATGACTTTCTGACGACTCCTCCG
>MU224526.1:1215344-1229661 GCA_018584345.1 Thuja plicata | reverse complement strand
CTAACCCTAACTCTAACCCTAAACCTAACCCTAACTCTAATCTCTCTAACCCTAACCCTAACTATAAAAATACCCTAACCCTAAATCTAACCCTTACCCCAACTCAAATGCTAACCCTAAACCTAACCCTTACTCTAGTCACTCTAACCTTGACCCTAACTGTAAAAATCACTCTAACCCTCACCCTAACTATAAAAATCTCCATAACCCTAACCTTAACCCTAATCCTAACCCTAATCCTAACCCTAACCCTAACTGTAACCCTAACTCTAACCCTAACCCTAACTGTATATTCTAGTCATAAAAGAAATCACCCTAACCCTAACTCTAACCCTAACCCTAACCCTAACTCTAATCCTAATGCTAACCCATAACCGTTCATTCTAACCATAAAAAAATCACCCTAACCCTAACTCTAACCCTAACCCTAACCCTAATCCTAACCCTAACCCTAACTCTAAACCTAACCCTAACTCTAACCCATAACTGTACATCCTAACTATACAAATCTCCCTAACCCTAACCCTAACCCTAATCCTAACCCTAATCCTAACGCTAACCCTAACTCTCAACTTAACCCTAATCCTAACTCATAACCGTACATCCTAACTATAAAAATCTCCCTAACCCTAATCCTAACCCTAACCCTAACCCTAACCCTAACTCTGACCCTAACCCTAACCCTAACCCTAACCCTAACTATAAAAATCACCCTAACCCTAACCCTAACTATAACCCTAACCCTAACTCTAACCCTACCCCTAACCCTAACTATACATTCCAACTGTAAAAAATCACCCTAACCCTAACCCTAACCCTAACTCTAACTCTAACTCTAACCCTAACAGAAAATGTCTTCCATGTTTTGCCGCAACTGCCACTAGCTTATATATACCTATATATATAATACGCCGAGAGTAATCCTTCTCGAGGCGCCTATTTTAAATTATCATCCCTAATCCACACGAAAAATAGGCGTATTATATATATATATATATATATATATATATATATACACACACACACTAATTAACTAATATTAATTACAATGTATTAACGACACAAAAAAAACTTTATGAAAAGTTTAAATCAAAATGCTTTTGAAACTCGTAGTTACCTAGGGTTCAAGAAAAGCCTAAAATACATCACATTTGTCATTTCATCATTTTGAAACTTTGGTCACCGACATTCTGAGGGTAGGGTTTGGTTGGAAGATCACTGTAAAATACATGTGGCTTCTTGGGGATTTTCAAGCCTCCATGAATGTTGCTCTCCAGATTCATCATGTGTGTATAGGTAAAGAACCTCATTCATGGAATGCCTCTGTGTTTTTTCTGTTATTCTAAGGCATTCTCCTCAAATATTTTTGGGCATTTTTGTTTCAAAGCTTGGCTCTTTTCTTTTTCTACCTATACCTTTCTATGAGATTACCGAAACTTTTTGTTTGACCTTTTATTTTCTTCTAAAAGAAAAAAACTCTTGTATCGTTGAGAGTTTATGTGTTTGATCTGGAAACGACAATGATGATTTGTTGATGACAATGACTTATGTATTTCTTCATATTTTAAACTCGGTATCTTCTAGTTTGGCTAAGAGGGTGTTAATAAATCTGAACATGGATCCTAGGGTTTGAGTACTGACCCCTTTTTCCTTTGGTTAACTTAGGTTGTAAACTATTAATTCATAAAAAGAGCAACACAATAACCAAAATAGTCTTTCACTCATTCGAACTCCTGCATTCTATGATAAAATAAACACTTTAAAACACATCCATAGTAATAAAAAGAAAAAAGAAATCCTTCTAATATGTCATATATTCAATGATTTTTGTTTGAACTCTCTGCATATATGAAGATTTGAGGGTTCCTCTGTGAATCTTTACATATTTCTGCAAGAACGTGGCCTTTTGACTCTACATTTTATGAAGTTTCTTACTAAAACTAATGCACTTTCTGACACCATTATCTACTATAGATTTTATGTTTCCATCTAAAAATTGTAATGTCATTTTAATGAGTGAACTAGAACTATAAGGAATTATACATTTCATTGATGCTCTGGCATTCAAAATGGTTCTTTCATTTCTATAGATGATATGTACTTAACATCAGAGCTACTATGTTGGTTTTCAATCTTTAGAATAATAATATTGTTGCAGTCTCCCATCAATCTCTTTATCTGTACAATGTTACTTCATTCCTACTGCTCCACACTCTAGTGAATTTTTTTTAGAGTAGTAGACACTTTCATTATCTAATTTCTCATTTGAAGAGATAATTTCATTTTTTCATGCATACAAGTATTTATCATCTTCTTACTCTTAGATAACACTGCATTCACATACCAATATTGTTCATCATGAATCATTGCATGCCTTGATATAAGTGAATGATATTCTGATTATGGCCATCATTTGCATCATGTCACACTCGTACATAATTCACTTCTCTGATCCCTTCCTTGAGTTTTGTGTCATGGATTACTCACACTATATTTCCTCTGTGTGCATGTTGATCATATAATAACATTTGTAGCAATACATTGATGCTTGAATGAATTCACTCTTTCTATTTGGAGATTCTTGTTATTGCACCTATAATAGTTATGAAACAAAAGGGTTTCATATATTAAATATATGGCCCTTTGATATCACATTTCTGATTTCTATATAATTTGTAGTCTTCTATTCATCTACTTGTAGCTTTGAATAGTGATTGTAATAAAGCAAAAGGATTCATGAAATGAAACACATTCCTTTCATGATTTAAATATAATTTATGAATGATTCTTTTTCTCTTTGTCACTCAAAAGTATGTTGGGCTCAACCCTTGTGGGAGCCACATTTAACCCACAAGCTATTTAGAGTTAAAATGCATCTGCACATGAAGCAAACAAGTTAGAAATATATGCCTATTCAAGGTGTATACGGTGGATTTAGATGACTTTTCTTCTTTAATGCACATTGTGACCATTTTATATATGCATGAGTGAATGATCATGTAGGGTTCATAACTAGTCATTTATTAGATCTTTTTGATCTAAAATCATTACTATGATCAATGCAGGAAACAAGAGTACTCTGGAGAACTAAGGAGCCAGAAAGACAAATAGTTCAGACAATTGTGAAATAGGATAACCTTGACTAGTCATACATGCAATGACTAGTTAACCTCTCTAAATGCCTTTACCTTTCATTTACTTATTCATGTATTAGCTGGTGTCAATTTGTATTGAACAAGAAAAGGTTAGTCTCATGGCTTGTGTGAGACAAAATGTACATTTCACATTCAAAAGATTACTTCTATTCATTTTTTTTTTGTAAAAAATCTCTCCATATTTCATGTATCTGTTATGTTTATTTTTAAACACATTGTAATCTCTTTTAGATATTCACTTAGAGATATGAATGTCATGTATGATAGGTAGAAAAAATGTGTTGGCATAATTGATGTAGAGATAAGTTGAGTATGTTATGGTATGTGTTTGATGTAGATCTGATGATAGGTTGATCAGTTATGATGTTGTCATTGATGTCAACTTAGTGTTTATTGATTGACAATGTACCTATTGTTTTTATGTATGTTCAAGAGTTTGGATCTATAGCTATGGTATGAGTTGGAATGTGTGATTATAATAGAAGACTAAGTGATGTCTCTAGATGTTGTATCTATGACCACATAGGTTTATCATATGTATGGTGTGACTTATGATTTATTAAAGGATGATAGGTCAACATAAAGAACAAGATCTATCTGAGGAGGAATAATTTAATGTTTGTGTCAAATAGGTTTGGATTCAGGTGTTGTGGTTCAGAATATGTTATCTATAATATATTATGGGGTTTTTTTTTTTACCACATCATGAGTTGGTGACTTGAAGACCGAGTTTCGATCGACAGAAGATCATTTTGTGGAAAGTAAAAGAAGTTCTTAGAACAATCAGTCAGATCCTCAACTAGTGATGATGTATCATGTTTTTGTAAGTGGTTATGTGTTCCAGGGATCGTAGTGACATTGAAGATTGTTATGGATTGACGAGTTGACATTTTTATAATCATTATGATCAAATTTATTGAAGTTGTGCAAGAACATTGGAAAGTGTGTTGTGGTTTGACTTTTCTTTGTCAAATTGATGTGTGATAAATTTGAAGGACGACCTAAATTTGTAATTGAATGTTCTATATTGATAATATGTTTTAGGGATTAAGGATTGAGCGAGAAAGATTGTAATACCTTTTATAAGGTGGTTAAATTAACTAATGATCTTGTAATGTATTTATATGCAAATTGTTGTATAATGAAAGTGTAGATCATGGATGAGAAGGTATGGTTGAGTGAAGAGAGAAGATTGTCTGCAAGAAGTAGAAGTATTGTATTTAATTGGATTCGAACAAGAAGAGGAGGCATGCTACACCCAAATCATTGAACTGTAGACCTTATGGAAAGATGTGTTGTCAATTAGTGTCAAAACACTTAGTCATTCACTATTTCCCAACTGATCAATGTGACCCGAGTGATCAGTATTTCCCGAGTGACTAGAGTAACCCGAGTGATCAGTATATCCCAAGTCATTCAGCATCGCCTGAGTGATCAATGTGACCTGAGTGATCAACATTGACCGAGTATCAATTTTTTTCCTGATTAGACTTCTAGACCCGAGTGACAATATTGGGCCGACTTTGCATATATTGTTTAATATCATTATGTCTAATGGAAGCCGAGTTATGAAGTTATTTATTTTTGGATAAGATATATATATATATATATATAAGAAATATTATTTATCCAAAAATGTATGAGAAGAGTATTTAGTAGAAGTATATATGTGAATGTGATATGACATATTGATTAGAAGATATCATGAGTATAAAGCATAGAAGAGACTCATCTATCACAGTTAGGTGATTAGTTATATTCGAAAGGATCTCATTCAACAAATCAGAGTTTCCAAAGCAGATCATCTACTAGTTCATTATAACAGGTGGATCAACAAAGTCCTTTAACAAGGTGGACCTAACAGTACTTTGTAAATATCTTAACAAAGTTACATTACTTTTTGTATTGTATCAAATCCTTTAACAAGGTGGACTTAACAGTCCTTATTGTTCTTAATAGGGAAGGCCATCATAAGGGGTTAATGTAATCTCTAATAGGCTAAATTTATACTGTAGTATGAAATCTTGTGGGTACCATCCCCGCCCCATTTTTACTTTCTATTTGGAAGGTTTTTGGGTAACGAAATACTGTTTTATTTGTTATGTATTATTATTTCCTTTCAGTTTTATGCATGCATATCAGATTAGATAATCTAATTGTGAATAAAGAAGATTAAGTTTTATTGGTTCCTAATTCACCCCCCCTATCAGTCACCTTGCATTAATAAATTTCCAACAATTGGTATCAGAGCTAAATGTTCTCTAACAAAAGTTTATCAACTTGAGAAAAGATTAGAGACAATGGAAGTATACAGACTAGAGAAAGCTATTGAGAATGAAAAGATAGATCTACAAATGGCCATGGTTCAGATCAAGAACCTCAAAGAGAAGCTCTCTCTTTCCCTGAAAAGAAGAAAAGATTTAGTAGCACAAATGAATGACATGAATTACATAGAAGAAATAATTGAATATTTTTTCAAAGACAGAAGTTCTGAAGAAGATGATGTAGCCATTGAAGACTTTCTTGCAAAGAATCTCAATCTACACGAGGAAGTGAGGAAGTTAAAAAGAGAATAAGAAGTTCATTCAGTCAAATTGTGTGAATTCATAGAACAAAAGAATCAAGCAGAAGATGATATAAATTTTGTACAAGAAGACAAAATATTCCTTAGTACAAGGTTAGAAGAAAAAGAAAATGAAATCCATCACTTGTCACTCTAGCATGAAGATTTGGAAAATCAACTCAATGATGCAAATCAAGTAGTTGTCAAACTGAGAACAGAAAATGAAAGACTACATAATGATCTCAATACTGAAAGGCAAACCAATGAAAATATGATGAATTCACAAGGTAGTACAAATAAGTTAACATAAGTTAGACATCATGGAAAAATTGGACTAGGTTATACTGAACAAGGTGAATCCTCAAATCACGGAGCCCAAAATAATATGAAACGTACTTGTAACTACTGTGGAAAGTTATGGCATACATCAAATAAATGTTGGAGCAATGGAAAGTCAAAATTTAATGGAAAATTCTATAGTTGCAATAAACATGGACATAGAGAAAGTGAATGCACTGAGAAACCTAAGTTTGAAGGAAAATGTTTCAAATGTAATAAACAAGGTCATATATCTCTTGAGTGCAGAACTAAGAAATGGAACCCTGCTGAACAATTGGCCAAATAAATTTTTGGTTGGGATTACATCACATGGTACAAATTTTGTCACTATGAAGAATATGGACACAATGGAGAAAATTGTATAAAGACTCACCTCCAAAAAGGAAATCCTACCAAGAGATGTTATGTGTGTAAACAACTCGGTCATCTAAGCATAAATTGTATGAACAAAGAAAAAGTGGATACTGGTTTTGAGAAAGGAAAATCCAAGGTCTCAGAAATCAGAAATCAGATGAATAAATAATGGGTAAGGAAATCCTCTGAAATTTTAGATCAAAACAATGAAGGATCCAATGGCAACCAAGACAGTGAGTTGGGTGGACCTACCATCACAGAATAGAGATACAAGGAAATGACTGGAACTATGTATTCAAGCCATCATATATTAGTTCTAGATATGCTAACAGGTCCAAATCCACATATTGATGCATTAGGACAAATTATGGTGTTAACCGAGCCAAGAACTCAGTTACACCCAAGCTACTCTAGCTTAACCGAGCTGAGTCGGGTTGTATAAGAATTGGGAAGTCAATTTTCTCTGAGCTTCTGAGTAAGCCTGGGAGAACTACCCAAGCTATGCTAGCTACTATGTATGAAGCATTTAATGCAATACTCTAATGGTAATAACTATTATTAATGATGAATTGTAAAGGTTATTATTTACAAAGATTTTAGTTTGTAGAGCAATTTAGAGCCCTTATAACTTCAGAGTTAACTTGTGTTTGAAAGAAAATTTTGATCAAATTCTCTGAGAAATATGGCATCCACATCCAGAAGAAAAGTTAAGAAAGGATCAGAAATGTTGGTAAGAAATGTTGTATGTAACTTTCCAGAGTTTAAGCTTTATTTGGTAGTTGTGGAAGAAGTAGACCTATTGGGGGCTCATTCCCTAATTCCTTCAAGGGTATTACTGGTCAATGACATTCAAAGCTTCTATAATTGCAACATCCAGGAGCTTGGAGCAATTGAGATGAATTCAACATATGAGAAATTATGTGTAGGCAGAAATTTGAAGCTCGAGCACAAGCATCTAGAGGTTAAAGGTTTAACCCACATCCTACACATGCCAAAGAATTCCCAAATCAAATGGATTAGATTCATTCTCAGCCACGTTCATGACATGAAGCTACAATTGGAAAAGCCGATAAAGATAAAAAAGACAATGATATACTAATTAACAGGGTATCCCATGCTTAACAAAGCTAAATCTACCAAAACCCTAACAAAAGATAAGCTAGCTGAGTTAACTCTTGCCGAGTGGGATGACAGAGGCATGAGACTGAACACAGTTACTAACATGGAATTGAAATTTGGGATTAATTTGAAAGATCACAAGATATATAGTTCCATTATACCTAATAGTGTACCTTGTGAAGCTATAGACTTAGCATACAAGGTGGTGAAAAAAAATCTGGAATTTGACCTAGCCGAGTTGCAGCTCATTCAGCTAAGAAAGAATATGGAAAGCATCCAGGCATCTAAAAAAAATCCATGTAAGTTCGGTTCTCTCTTAGTATGCATATTATTTTATGTTCATAAGTTATTTCCTTCTAAAGGGACAGTAGCATGGAAGAAGGATAGACCCATAATTCATTAGATAAATGAATTCATAGATGAGTTAGGAGATAATTATGACAATATCATGGATGGAGATTTCAATAAATTTAGATAGAAAATGCAAAGAAGATACAAGATTCCTAAACAACTAGTTGACCTCTTGCATATGAGGTTAATATAGATGAAACCAAGAATATCATTGAGGCTCTTGTGAATGAACTTGCAAATCCCAAGGCACCATATTTTGGTACCTATGAAGAAGAAAAGTGCAGGATATCTATAGAGATAGAGATTCCTAAGATTCTAAAGAGAGGAAAGAAGAGGTTAGAAAAGTTTGAAAAGAAATATGGCAAGACCTTCGACTCTCCTTCTATCACTGAAAGTAAAGATGATACAGTTAAGATAGAGGATGATGAATTTGAGAAAGAAGAAGAAGAGGTAGAAGTAGAACCTCTTAAGAAGAAAAAGAGGCAAGCTCTCACGAAAAAACCTAAGGCCACTACACCTATCTTCACTACAGGAAAACCATGGAGATCAAGAAGGAGACTTGTATTGGGTAAAGATGAAGATGATGATGATGATGAAGGAGAAGAAGTTGATATGGTTGTCCTCAAGAAACCACCACCTACACTTGAGAAAAAGATTAAAGATCTGAAAGGAGGTACTAGTATGGGTTCTCTAAATTCATTGAATTATGCTTCAAGGACTAAGGAAGAACATAAGAAAATAGAGGAAGCAGTTGTGGAGAAAATGGAAAAATGGAAATATGACCCTTCTGAGTTGAAGAGTCATATGATAAAATATTTGTTCAAGGAAGTATCTATTCCCTGGTTGAATGCAGTCAAAACTAAAAAAGACATAAGGGTAAAAATCTAAAAGGAAGTCATGCCTAATATTAAAAAAACAAGAAATAAAAGAGGCAATGACCAAATATGTAAACAATCACAGTCCTAGATTCATAACTTTTTAGATACTAAACAAGAAGATAGAAGATGTTGTGAAGTTTGCTAAAACAGTGTGGAAATCCATATTTGAAGTCATGGAAGATAATAAGGCTGAAGTACTGAGCATAGATCCTCTTGAATAGACCAATGATGATACATTACCGGAGGTAAAGACAAATGAAGAGCCTAATATCAAGAATATTGTAGTGGAATTAATGGTATCATTTCCCTAATCACCTATCCACAACATATTGTCTCCAACCAAAGACAAGGTTACATAATCAACATCAGAAATAGTAGGAACCAAGCAACAGGTTCCACCTACTACTGAGCCGAGAACAATCGAGTCACAGATGGACAAAGTAAATCCAGCCAGTATTGATTTTTCAGTTAACTTTGATTCAACATGTTAGGTGTGATAAAAAAAAATTTCAAAATAATGAGTCCTTGGTATGTTTTTGTAAGAGGGTCTTATGTGAATACTTGAAAACCCTTTCTTTCATGTTTCAGGGTGTAAATTTGGTCTTAAAACCCTAGGTGTCAAAGTGGATTCTAATTGTGTGTTACCTTTTTGACCACTTAGGTCATGTGTCAACTATGTTGTCTTTTAAATGGTGCCATTTAAAATAGTTTGGGAATCTCTAACGACTTTAATTTTTCCTAAGTCTGAGGGCTCGTAAATTCTTTTAATTTTTTGTGTCAAGTCTCAGGAAAGTCTATTTTAATTTGACGGTTCGCACATTCTGGAAATGAGAATATGAATAAGATCTAAGCATCAAGGCAATGCACTATGATGACACATGTATTTGGCGGGACCGGCTACAGTGGAGATACAGATCAAAGGACATCCGTAGATGCTTTTAAATCTAACGGCCTGTGCATTACCTTCTGTATAGTCAGAAAATGGAAGCACTTCCATGATTGACTGGTTTAGCCTTCCAAGTAAGTGGTTTGGGGCCATGAAAATCACCTTGAATGGGTTCCTGATCTTGACCTAGCTTTCCCCCTATTCTGCCCCTACTTCCACTTCTTTTCAACTTGATTTTTTCATCCTGGACTGCAGATCTAAGATCTTTGACTTCAGGGTTAGGGTCAACCTTTTGGGTCTATGTCAACCTTGACCCTGACCTAGGTAAGGGTTGACCTTGACCCTGAACTAGGTCAAGGTCAACCTCGACCTTGACTCAGGGTTCAAACTTTGGGGTCTTCTAGTTTCCGGTTGTCGGTCTTTGCAAAAGTTATTTCCAGCTTTCGGGTTGGCTGTTTTAGGTTCTGAAGCATCAATTCCTAAATTATATTTAACATAGGTCCTCTCCTAGGGGTAAAGGATTTAATGTGAATTTAATTCTCCTATGTTTTCCTCCTTAGAAGATTGTGCCCTAATTTCATATAAAAGGGAGCTTTCTCCTCTCATTTTCTCTAAGTCTTCTAATCGTGATCAAGCATTCTAAAACTATCTTCAAGTGCAATTCAAGCAAGCATTCATCCATTCTCAAGCATTCAAGAATCCATTTTCATGAAGGAGATCCATTGGAGGCCATTAAAGGATTGAATCTACATAGTGCCCTTTTGGTGATCTCTCCATCCACCGTCTTCCAAGCCTATTCCAAATTCAAGAACCCATTCAAGACTTGGTGTTGGAGATCTACAAGAAAGAGATTGAAGACATCCTACCTTTCTACATTCAACATATTGAAGAATACTTGTGGATCCAAGGATTCAAATCTGCCACAAGGACTTTTTCAAGCAAGGTGAATTTAAGCATTTACTTTGTCTATTTTTGCAATTTAAATTACATATATTTGAGGTTAATTCCAAAATTGGGGTTTGACCAAGGCAAACCCCTCCCCCCTAACAAAAAACCTCTTTTTCTTGTAGGTATAGGTTTGGGACTATGGATTTGGACTCAGATCTAGATACCCTTTTCGAAAATATTTTGGGATCCGCGAATAGATTTTCTGTTGGACCTGTGTAGGTCAAGGTTGACATTATTGGGTCAAGGTCGACCTCACCCCTGACCTAGGTCAAGGTCAATCTCACCCTTGACCTAGGTCAAAGTTTATCTCACCCTTGACCTAGGTCAAGGTCAACCTCACCCCTGACCTATGTCAAGGTCAACATTATTGGGTCAGGGTTGACATTTGTGGGTCAAGGTCGACCTTTTTCATAAGACGGTGTTGGATCGAAAAATGATTTTTGGGTTTTGTTCATCTCTACATTTCCTTTCCAGATCATACTTCAGTTTTTCCAGAAACAAAGCAGAGACCCGAGAAAATAGCATTCTTTGGTCTACAATATTTCAAGGTTAGTGCATTTCTCCTATCCATTTCAATTCGAATCCTTAATCATTCTAAATCTATCACACATTCCTTTCCATAAAACGGAGAATTTAAGACTTTCTTCTTTTCTCTCATTTCGAAATGATTGATTCATTTGTGCATTGATCCTTTTTGGATTGATGAATTTAGATCTTTCCTTTTTTCATCTTGGGATAGAAGAGGAACATCTTATCTTTCCCCCATATATTTCAAATGTTACATTTCTTATGTTACACATTGTTAGATGTTACATTTTTATATGTTACATTTTGGTGAAGCCGTGATAGACAACGCTTTCTTTTTGGTGTTAGATTTGCATCTTATGTTAGATCTTACACGCATTTAAAAGTAGATTTATTTTATGCTCTTGCATTTATATATCAAAAATTAAAAATCACAAATTGCTTTAAAAATACAAAAAAATTACATTTTTCATGCTTATGATTTCATTCGAATGCATTGGGATATATTTAGATCTATTCGTTATCATGTTACACAAGTTGTTTCAAGTATTTTTCAAACATCCTTCTATAACTTTTGGGATTAAACAACATCCTCCTCTTACCTTACCATTGAATTATGTTACACCTAGAAAGAATTTATTTAGTGTATGCGATGTTTCTTTGTCCTCTCTTGTATTACCTCATAAGGATATATTAGAGCAAGAAGATGACTTTAATCTTTCTCTCCATCATATTTATCTTTTTGGAAATGAGTTAGAGATTTATGTTTATTCTTCTCTTAATATATGTCTTTCCTATGAGCCTACTTTAGAATATAATCCTCATATTTGGGATGAACCTTTGGATTTGGATGTTGATTACTCTCTTCCTCATGAATCCATTGTGGATTATCCTCCTTTTTGGGATGAACCCTCAGATAAAGACATTGATTTATCCCCTCGTAAATATTCTTTGATACAAGAGGGTGATTTATTAATGGATGATATATTCATACATAATGGTGACTCTTTTTCTAAAACACACTCCTCTTGTGAAGATATTTTAGAGAAGGAAGGAGACATTATAGATGCTTTACCTCCATTTAGGATTCCTTCTAGTGATGAGGCATTAGTGGAGAATGATATGAATTCCATTAATGCTCTCCCTCTTAGTGATGATCTTATGGAGAACCAAGATCCTCCCTCATATCCTCCTAGGATGTATTCTTTTTTGCCTTCTTGTGTATCTATTTGTAGTGCTGAGATAACTAACATGGTTTATCCAAAACCCTTGTTGACTATCAAAGGTTGTCCTAGCATTACTATCAAAAGTAAACCTATGGAATCTTTAGAATCTTTCAATGATCAAGATTTGATAGCTCACACTTATCGTACAAGGAATAACCCTCAACCTAATCCGGCGGTTCCTAATTCTTTACCAGCTTCTCAACCCACTATTCCTCCTCCACCCCATCTTCTTAGCATGGATTATGATATGATAAATCAATTGCGCAATACCCCTGCCAAGATTTCTTTATGGGAGCTTCTTCAAACTTCACCTACCTACCATGAAGCCTTGCAAAAATCTCTAACAACTCTTTCCACTCCACCTCCTAATCAAGAGAACATCAATGCCTTCCTATAGTGCATGCATGTTACCTCGGGTCCTCCTGACATTGTATTTAATCAAAAGGATTTACCTTCTCAAGGAATTCAGAAGAAAAATGACGCCCTTATGGTTTTTTTTACTATCAATAAGAGTATCATTTGTAGGACCTTGATTGATAATGGATCTGGGCTTAATATTTGTAGCATGGACATGCTCAAATCAATTAAATCCGATCTTTCAACTATTCAACCTGATAATAATCCTATACATGGCTTTGATAACATTGATAAGAACACTTTGGGCATCATTACCTTACCTATTAAAGTAGGTCCAATTATCCTAAATACTCCTTTTCATGTTATGCCTGGACCTCTTAATTATAACCTTCTCTTGGGTAGACCTTGGTTACATGAGATGCATGTTGTTCCTTCCACCCTTCACCATAAAGTCAAGTTTATTCACAACAACATGGTGTATACACTTCATGAAAATGATGCACCAAATCCTTGTTTGAATATTCAAGGCCACCATAATCCTATTCCTAATAGTAATCCATCTTCCTCTAATGCTCTTCCTAGAGATGATTGGGGAACCCTTGATTTTAATCCTACCTTTATTGGAGAGTATAAGGTTTCTGATCTTGATTTTATGAAGCCACAAAGAGAGTTTGAACAATGAGTTTTTGCTTCTACTTCTCATTACCTTCATAATCAATTTGTCGTTGCATCTACCTACTATGAATCTATCAAACCTACTATTAATGACATAGTGACTACTGAAGTTCCATTAACTCCTTTTGATATGGCTTCTCATTATGGTCCTAGTTATCATTTACTAGTTAAACAAATATTCCATGGTCAAGGATGTGGTAAGCATAAATAGGGAATTCAAATGCCCTTACAGAATGGGGGGCATGAGCATTCTTATGGATTGGGATTTAATCCTCAACAACACATCAATAACAACATCTCACATAACACTTCAAAACATGATGAATCTGTGAAGGAATTTGACCAAGAAGATCTTTTGCCTATACTCCTTCGTGCTAAGATGATTACTAGACCTAAACACAAAAAGAAATGTAGTCCACACTTGAAGACTCTTCCTTTTTGTTTATATAATAGATTTCATGATCACTCTACTAATGAATGTCATGCTTTACATTATAAGATTAGGCAGCTCATTGATAGTAAAGTTATTTATATATCATGTGGCAATGAGTTGTATTTCAATCCTATTTTCTCTAAATAACATTTATGTTCCTATTATGGAACTCCATATTATGTAAACAATGTTAGCCTAATATTTGGGGGCTCATTGTCTTGCATAGTATTGTGAGAAATATAATAGGTCCCCTTTCATCCTTGTTCCCACATTTGGGGGGCAAGGATGACATAACCTTCTTTTCTATTTTTCTGGGATTCACTTCTCCCTTGGTTAAGTAGTATCTATCTATTATGTGATATCCACTCATACATGAAAGTATTGGTTTGCATTGAGGATCTATGTCCTTGATCATAACCTATTTCTTTGTTAGACATTGGGTTTCCATGGTTGATAAATCTCTCACCTTGGAAACTGAATACTGTGCTATCCCTCACAAGGGTTACTT
>MU224526.1:1161911-1215294 GCA_018584345.1 Thuja plicata | reverse complement strand
GTTGATAAATCTCTCACCTTGGAAACTGAATACTGTGCTATCCCTCACAAGGGTTACTTTTTCACTTCTTGCATGATATCTCTTTGCATTCGTCCCTTCCATGGCCTCATAGGAGCTGTGACCTTCTCGGCTTGGACTGGGTGTTGTCTATGGATATTGTCTTGATGTTGAAGAAGGCTTTATCCTTGATATTTTCTTTCCTTAACATGTCAAACTAGTATGTACTTTGTCATATTAAGGAGGGGGGCATATACATGGCCTCCCTTGTTTTATATTATGCATTTTTGCTCTAACATTTTGTTTTGCAGCATGCTAAATCATCGGAAGGTAACACACATAAGTTGCTAAATCCTAAAGAGATACACATTCAATTACAATTCAATATGCTAAATCCTTGGAAGGTAACGCACATAAGTTGCTAAATCCTGAAGAGATACGCATTTTACAAATGTATTCCATGGTGATATAAGAATATGGATCCATGGGTACTTCATAAAAGCTGTTAGAAGATGCACAACATACATGCACAAAGCCGCTAGAAGGCACACAACTTTATGGGGTGACTCAAGTTCTTGCTTGGTGGGCCATCCTATCATTTTTGTGGTTCACAGTAAGATATACACATCTTACTGGGTGAGATAACCACTGCTCTCTCTCTCTTTCTCTTTCACCAGTGATGTCTCTCTTATCATGATCTTAGGGTTGATAAAGACTTAAGTCTCTTAGGGGATTGAGGATTTCTTTGTCCCTCTTGATTCCAATAAGATTGTCCTTTCTCTGTGTTCTCCTTTACCAAGAGTTTGTGTTGAGCTCATACTCTTGCTAAAGTGGGGGCTAAATGTATAGTTAGAAAATGGAAGCACTTCCATGATAGATTGGTTTAGCCTTCCGAGTAAGTGGTTTGGGGTCATGACAAGCACCTTGAATGGGTTCCTAATCTTGACCTAGCTTTCCCCCTATTCTGCCCCTACTTCCACTTCTTTTCAACCTGATTTTTGCATCCTGGACTGCAGATTTGAGATCTTTGACCTCAAGGTTAGGGTTGACCTTTTGGGTCTATGTTGACCTTGACCCTAACCTAGGTCAAGGTCGACCTTGACCTTGACCCAAGGTTCAAACTTTGGGTCTTCTAGTTTCCAGATGTCAATCTTTGCAAAACTTATTTCCCACTTCTGGGTCAGCTATTTCAGGTTCTGAAGCGTCGATTCCTAAATTATATTTAACATAGGTCCTCTCCTAGGGGTAAAGGCTTTAATGTGAATTTAATTATCCTATGTCAGCCTCCTTAGAAGATTGTGCCCTAATTTCATATGAAAGGGAGCTTTCTCCTCTCATTTTCTCTAAGTATTCTAATTGTGATCAAGCACTCTCAAACTATCTTAAAGTGCAATTCAAGCAAGAATTCATCCATTCTCAAGCATTCAAGCATCCATTTTCATGAAGGAGATCCCTTGGAGGCCATTGAAGGATTCAAGCTACATAGTGCTCTTTTGGTGATCTCTCCATCCACCTTCTTCCAAGCCTATTCCAAATTCAAGAACCCATTCAAGACTTGTTGTTGGAGATCTATAAGAAAGAGATTGAAGACATCCTACCTTTCTACATTCCACATCTTGAAGCATACTTGTGGATCCAAGGATTCAAATCCACCACAAGGACTTTTTCAAGCAAGGTAAATTTAAGCATTTACTTTGTCTATTTCTGCAATTTCAATTACATATATTTGAGGTTAATTCCAAAACCAGGGTTTGACCAAGGAAAACCCCTCCCCCCCAACAAACCAACCTATTTTTCTTGTAGGTACATGTTCAGGACTGTGGATTTGGACTCAGATCTAGATACCCTTTTCGGCAAACTTTTAGGATCTGCGAATAGATTTTATGTCAGACCTGTGCAGTTCAAGGTCAACATTATTGGGTCAGGGTCAACCTCACCCCTAACCTAGGTTAGGGTTGACATTATTGGGTCAAGGTTGAAATTTTTGGGTCAAGGTGGACCTTTTTCATAAGACGATGTTGGATCTAAAAATGATTTCTGGGTTTTGTTTGTCTCTGCGTTTCCTTTCTGGATCATACTTCAATTTTTCCAGAAATAGAGCAGAGATCCCAGAAAACAATATTATTTTATCTGAAATATTTCAAGGTTAGTGCATTTCTCCTATCAATTTCCATTCAAATCCTTAATCATTCTAAATCTATCACACATTCCTTTCCATAAAACAGAGAATTTAAGATTTTCTTCTTTGCTCTCATTTCCAAATGATTGATTCATCTGTGCATTGATCCTTTTTGGATTGATCAATTTGGATCTTTCCTTTGTGCATCTTGGGATAGAAGAGGAATATCTTATCTTTCCCCCATATATTTCAAATGTTACATTTCTTATGTTACATATTGTTATATGTTACACCTTCATATAAAAGATGCAAATGAACTAACTTCAAGGGATCACGCCGTGGTGATGCATGTCCTTAGTGGGCCCACACATGATCAAACATATGAGGTTAAATAGAACATATGTTAGATTTGATCTGACAGTCTGTGCAAAGCCTTATGATAAAGATGCAAATACAATAGCCTTTAAGGGAAAGCATCATAGTGACACCTGGTGTCCAATGGGTCCAATAGGGTAATTGAAGATTTACTAAATATATGACATCTCCAAAAAGATCTGATGACTGGCATTAATCCTCAATGAAAAGATGATGAGATGATAAGCTTTAAGGGATTGTGCCATAATGACGTGTGTCCATCCAAGCAAGTTGAAGACCGTGGTTAATAGAAAGCTAGTTGGGTAAAGATACGACAAGTTAAGGAAGATCCGACGATTGGCGCAAAGCCTCCAATAAAAGATGATGTGACTTTAGCCATTAAGGCATTGCGAGGTGTTGTCACGTGTCCCTACAAATCAAAACCGTGGGTCATAAAGTTGATTAAAGGCAGTGAGGATCATAAAATATTGGATGAATGATGTAAATCCTGGAGAGTAAAGTGATTGATATATAGCCATTAAGGGAATGTGTCGTGATGATGTGTCTCCTAAGTGCTGGGACCCTCTGTCAGTGTTAAGTGAGATAAAGTTCTAGCATCTTCAGAAAGATCTAACGATGGGCGCAAAGCCTCAGATTGAAAGTGCCTAAAGGATAAGATTTAAGGGATTTCACCATGATAACACATGTATGAGGAGATGAACATTGTAAAAGACTTGCTGTGAGCCATCTAATGCAAAGAAAAGTTTTCAAGATTGACGTTCATATTTCAAAGGAGTTAATTTAGCAGTTTTGAACCGTTAGCCATGAGATTTTGAATTCAGATGAAGTAATGGCAAACGTGTGCTTTCCATAGTTAATATTTAATGCTTAGGAATTATGGGATTTCTATGTGATCAATCATTCAATTATTACTTGGCATAATTGTCAATTTTGTGGAGCAAAACAAAGTTGCAGTGATCATGTTCTAACTCCCAAAGCTGTTTGTAGAACGGGTAAAGTTTTGATGCAATTTTTTTGAATTTTAAAATATGAAGAAATATTAGGGCTTGCAGTCATTGGATTATGTTATCAAAATTGATTGAATCATTAGATTTATAAAGACCCTAAATTCAAGATGCCGCTAGGAGATAATTTAAGGGCAACATAAATTACAAAGATAGAAATGTATGTGATGACCTATTGTAGCAATTAACTAGGTCAAAAAATGATTCAACCAAAATCAAAGAACTGGTCCCTAAGAGTCCATGTTTAAAAATTGGTGAAGGTCTGTATGATTTGGGACAGTGGGCTAGGGATGCAAATATAGGAATGATTGGTTTGGATTTTTTCAAAGTAGTTTTTTTCTAAAGAAATGCCTTTGCTCCTAATAGAAATATATGGAAATTTGATGTTGGCAAGTTAGTGGTGCCTAGGATTTTCATGGATATAGACATGCTTATGCAAATAGCTGACAAATATGAAAAAATACCCAGGGTGGTTAGAGATAAGGATGGACATATTATGATCAGTATAACTATAGAGGAAATCAAGGAAGTCTTTAAGTTGAGTGATGAGGATACCCCTATGGACAAAATTGATTTCAAACAATTTACAGAAGTGTATCAAGCCCAGAGGGATTATTTGAGAAATGGACCCTTAAAAGAATATTTTAACAAAATTGGGGATTTGATCATGGTAGGGCCAAATACCAAGGAACCTTTCAAATTGGATTACTTTACCCCAAAGGCCAGAGGAGTATATAGGGATCTATGTCAGATCTGTGGTGATGATGAAGAGAAGGAAATACCCATCCATTATATGTTAATGATGGTACAAATTTTGCATCCTCATTTGGCCACAATTCTTGATTTTTTTCCATATATTGCAGACTTAATACATGAAGGTTTGATAGGCATTGAGGAAAAAAAGGTGACTAGGCCTTTTACATGGTATTCCTTGCTGATGCACATGTTTTTATTCAAAGGGGTAGATTACTTTGAAAAGGATATGGAATTGACAATAGTCAAAGATGATGATGATATGCCAGTATAGTTGTTGAATGCAGACATGTCATGGGATAACAAAGAAGCAAGTTACATTAATTTTGATAGATGTTTTGCTGCCAGAATTAGGGCATTATTTCTAACTGATGATCCCAGAATGCCTTTGACACTTTTGCAACTATTGAGGCCTATTGAATATAGTCAGGAACTAAAAATAGTGCATAATTGGGGAGATGTTATTCTTTACCCAGTATCAATAGTATTCAGAATTTATGGCTTCAGGGGAGTCCCTAATATACTACCTTATAGAGTGCCTCTTAAACAAGGATTGGAAGAAATAATAAGGAAAATTGGAGATCTGTAGGAGGAAGCATTAACAGGATGAGGGAAAGGAAGTATTTTTCCCACAATCATAGCAGCCCATCAATTCATTATTACAAAGGGAGGGTGGAAACACCTAGATACATATATGCCCCCTTATCATTTGAATACTGCATTGTAAAGATGTTCTGACTGAGAGGCTTTCATTAAAGATATGTTCAGGGAGAAAACAAGATGCCTAGTACTACCATCAATTCAACTATCTTGAAGATGTAATTAGAAATGAATTTGATCTGATAGAGTAGGAGATAAAAAAGGAAAAATGACTAGCATAAAAGAAGAGCCTAGATTTTGTGCAACAATTTGATAATTTGTATGACCCATTAAAGGATTTTCAGCCTTGGGATAAAAAGATGAAAAATATTTAATGGAGATGTTTGAAGACATCATGTAGACATTAAATCAGAAAAGGGCTAACATTTTGCAATCAAAACTAGAAGGAGCCAAAGCAATGATGAACATGATAGTTCCTATTAGAAATGTCCCCCCAAGGAAATATATGATTTACCAAAGAAGAGGGTATAGTACAATCTTTCCACAAGATGAGAAGATCCTGGATCCAAAGGGGAAAAGGCCATTAGACCCAAACCCTAAATCATTTCTATCCCCAAAGAGGCAGATGATAGAAGGAGAACATCAACAACAACATGCAAATGTATACTCTCCTTCCCAATCTCCATTTTGTATTGATGAACAAGTTGTAGCAGAACAATTGTTACAAATGGGATATGCTGGACAATTTTTTGTCATAGCCCAAGAATTATAGGAAGGGATGCCTGAGGCTTTGAAGCATGCTTCACTAGATTTGACTATTGCAGAATATGCTGGTAAGGAATTGGACCCCTTGATACAACAAGCCAGTGATGAGTTTCTCTCTGATGACAATTTTGTCAAGGCTAGGGCACTCTTACCATTTCTATGGAGAACGCACATAAATGAATTCAAGGAGAAGTGCCAACAAAAACATAAGGAAAAACCTAAAAGGAGTGAAGAAGAAATTGAAAATGAAATAAAATAAGAAATTATATCTAAATTTGAAAAGAAACTCCTAGGGAAGGAAGGGCACTGGTCAAGAAGGAAGGAGTATTGATACTTCCAGAGTGGGATCTTGTAGATGCCATTGTTTTTGATGCTGTGAGAAAGGAAAAAAAAACTGTCTATGCTACTGAGATAGAGGAAAGACAAGCATATAAGGGAGTATAATTTAGTGAAGATCATGCTTCCCTTGTTATGTGGCATATAAAAAGGAAGATCCATAAGGTATCTGATGAAGGTAAGTAGGCTAAACATGTAGGTATCCTTATAGTGAGAAGAGTATCAGACACCTCAGGTGTAGAAGCAGCTAACCTCACTCTTGAAACAACAAAAATAAGCTTAAAGGTAGCTAAAGAGTGAGAAGATGAACTCAAGAGCCTGAGGTAAAAATATGAGGTAGTCATGAAGGCATATAACAATGAGAGGATCAAGTCCATTGAAAAGGACAATAAGATTGCCTTCCTTGAAGGAAAGAAAATAGTTCAATTTTTTCCTCAGAGGATGATTAAACAAGATCCTCACCAGCCATCATCATCAGGCCCAATCATAACTTACCCTCCTTCCCTACACCATCAATTCCTACCACACAAGAGGAGTTGGAGCAAGAGAAAGCAAGATTGATTGCTAAAAGAACCAAGATAGAAAAATCAAAGAAGGGGTGGGTTGAACAGTCTATGGATTTTAAAGAAATAGAGGCATGGGTGAAACATAAGTATGCTGACAAAATAAATAACAACCTCAGGCATTGCACTCATGAATTAGTTCCTACTGCTATCTATTCACAAGGGAAGACAATTGTCAACATATTGAATGAATACAATGTAGATAAGGACAACTGGGATCAAATGGTGAATATATGGAAGGGAAAGTGAGGAGAATTGAAATTCTTTCACACCACATGCAAAGAAGAAAACAATGTTGACATTATTTTGACTGGTACTTATAAATGTGTCAAATTGCTAATGGACATGGACATAAGAAGGAGCATCGTCATAAGGAAGGCAATGACTTTAAGAAAGGTATATTCAAAGGACCAGTATGAGATGTTTTCCAATATTTTTAAGAAGACCTATGATATAAAAGATGAAGCACTATGGCACAGGAAGATGAATGAGGCACTGGTAGTAAGAACCAACATCATTCTTACTCTAGAAAACACATTATTGTTTGTTCAAACTGTTGAGATAGTCGGTAAAGCCAGAGAATTTTTTGAATTTTGGTCAGGAGAAATTGAGAAGGCAAGTGTCAACTGGAAAGAGATTAACAACAGAAAGGATGAAGTCATTAACTTTTCCTGGCCAAGTGATGAGGTGTATACCTCTTGGAAGGAAAATTACACTATAGTTGATCCAGGAGAAGGTGACAATTTTCAAGTAGACAATGAGGCCCAATATATTGGATGATATAGGTAAAGATGAAGATCCTACATCACCAATATCAAATAAAAAAAACTCTAGGTGGTTTCTTCCAAACAACTTTGAAGTAGTTACAAGTACCAAGTGGTCAGGAGACAAAATATGTTAAATATCTATTGTAAAAAAGTGGTTATCACTTCATTAGCTATTTTTTCTTTTTACTAAGTCATTTGTTTTTTCCTTATTCCAAATGATTTGTATCTTGTTGCAATGCTATTCTATAAAAGGATTCCCAAGATTATTGGAAAGGGCTGGAAAATTTGGATTGTAAACAATTTGTAAAGTTTTTAGTCAAGAGGGGAAATATAGTATATTTTGTACTAGATAGTTGTAAGAAATTAGAAATAAAGCTGAGAGATATTTTGCAGTTCATTGAAGAGGTTATCTTTGAGTAATTTTTTATACTGGAATAAGATTTTTGGAATTTAATACAAGGATCCGGATTCCAATCTCTCTTATGTTATGTGTCTTGTGAGTTATGAATTTTCTAATTCATTAGCATAGTTTTCTCTATGTTTATGTAGTTGTTTGAGAGTTCGGATCTAGGATCAAATTAAATTAGGCTCTGATTAATGCATAGATTCATTTTACACATGATAGGATTCTATTAGTAGTAGGGGTTTGGGGTAATTGTGCTATGATCTAAAATCTTTGGTGAATATTGATTTCAGTATATTATATCTAAGTCAGAATATAGCCCAATGGATAAAGCACTTATCTAAAGCTGAAAAGTTCTATATTATTGCATATCTAGTTGCATATTGGCTATGTTTACTTATAAAAAAACATCCAAATCAATTAATTCTATATTTGTGTAACTTTTTTGTGAATTCCTATCTCACGCTCCATTTCATGGTTGATGTTCAATGGGTAATTAGCCAATTATCTAGTATCTCCCAGTCATGTTGAGTCATTGTGAGATTACTGCTTGATAGTACCATATTAGATATATCAAAAGGTATTATAGGGTATCCCCCCTTGGTGTAGCAGGACCTAAATAGTAAAAGTATTAAGAGAGTGCTTGTTAGTTGGTCCTTTGTCTTGCATGAAAAAATATTTGGAGGTGGCTCCTCTATAAAAAAATCATAAGAAGAGGAGGTTATTGTTTTTTTATTGCAACATAAAAAGAAACCAACACAACAATTGATGCAATAAAGGTCAAAGACCTAGTCCAATTGAATACTGAGGTACAAGTTGAGGGTGGAAAATGTAAGGAAATTGTTCCTTCACCTGATCCCAAGATCAAAGGTAAGGAGAAGGAAGTGAATAATGATGAGATTGATCTAGAAAAAGATATTGTGAATCCAAATTGGGATCTTTCCAAATTATCAGTAGAGAAAATGGATATACTTGGAGAACTATGGAAGAAAAGAGCAATCCAAAAGAAGCTTCAAGAAGAGAAAAAGAGGAACAAAGTACTTGAAGATGTAAAAGGAATATTCATAGAGAAACTACAGATTGAGTTCAATGAGAATGACCCCATTATGGATCAACTTGTTGACTTAGTCCATAAATTTTATGAGGACATGAATGGTCAAGATAAACTACTTGAGAAAGTAGAGAGAAAGTTTGAAAACAAGGTTCTAGAGAATGTTGCAAAGAAGATTGCAATTGATTAGGTGAAACTAACTAATGTTATTAGAACTCTAGAAACCACTGTGACCAATGTAGTAGAATTGTTTGTAAAGTTGAGTGATACCTCTAATTTTACTATGGAGATAAAGAATAAGTTAGCAAAGATTGGTGAAAATCTAAAGGAAAGTGCAAAGTAGTTTGCACTTGATCTGAGCGCAGGCTCAACACACCATTTAAAGATCAAATATCTGAACAATCTATAGGCTGAGTTACTAAGAGAAGAAGAAAGGAATAGAGAGTCTCTTTTAGCCATACAGAGCCAACTCCTACCACACATGGATGCTATGTAGAAACGCATTACACATGTAAAGACACTCATCTATGAAAATAAATTCTCAGTTGCAGAACTTATGATAGAGTTTTCAGCTGAGCTATAGATTGAATTGCACATTAGGAAGGTGCTAAAGGACAATTGGGACAACACTCTGTCTCAAATTTTGAAGGTACATTGTGATTTACTATCCTACTTTGGAATTAACTTGTAGATATAGTTTGGAATTTTTGTCAAAAACAAGGGGGAAAGGTCATTGTATATACATTAAGGAAATACATGTATAGTTGAGTAGAAAAGATATACATTACCGAAATTTTTTTGAAAAATTAAAAAAAGAGAGTCAGTTGGACCCGAGTAGCAGAACAGGTGTCAAAACCCAAGTAGATAGTAAGGGGGATTTTTGACTTATCAGATTCAGAGTAAAATGATAATTATTTTTGTCACTAATACCAAAGGGGAAGAGTGTAGAACTTATGGAAATACATGTTGTCAATTAGTGTCAAAACACTTAGTCATTCAGTATTGTTCAAGTGATCAATGTGACCCGAGTGATCAGTATTGCCCGAGTGACCAGTGTGACTCGAGTGATCAGTATTTCATGAGTCATTTAGCATTTCCTGAGTGATCAGTGTGACCCGATTGATCAGCATTCTTGAGTATCAGTTTGTAACCCGAGTAGACTTCTCGACCCAAGTGACAGTATTGGGCCAAATTTGCATATATTGTTTAATATCATTATGTCTAATGGAACCTGACTTATGAAGTTATTTGTTTTTGGATTATATATATATATATATAAGACATTTTGTTTATCCAAAAATGTATGAGAAGAGTATTTAGTAGAAGTATATATGTGGATATGATATGGCATATTGATTAGAAGATTGCAAAAGTATAAAGCACAATAGAGACTCATCTATCATAGTCAGGTGATCAGTTATATTCAAAAGGATCTCATTTAGAAAATCAGAGTTGGCAAAGTAGATCATCTATTGGTTCATTGTAACAGGTGGATCAACAAAATCCTTTAACAAGCTTGACCTAACAGTCCTTTGTAAATATCTTAACAGAGTTGCATTACTTTTTGTATTATATCAAATCCTTTAACAAGGTGGACTTAACAATCCTTATTGGTCTTAACAAGGTAGGCCATCATAAGTGCTCAATGTAAGCTCTAACATGCTAAATTTATACTGTAGTACTAAATCGTTTGGGTACCATCCCCACCCCAGTTTTAGTTTCTATTTAAGAGGTTTCTAGGTAACCAAATACTATTTTATGTGTTATGTATGATTCTTTCCTTTTAGTTCTATGCATGCAAATTAGATTAGATAATATAATTGTGAATAAAGAAGATTAAGTTTTATTGGTTCCTAATTCAGCCCCCCTCTCAGTCACCTTGCATGTAATATATTTCCAACATGAACTCGTTGATTCCTAATATTTTGTGCAAGCAAATCCCTTAACTGGGTAGAATTTAACAAGTCTAATTTGTAAATAATTTAACTAGGTGACTCTTTAATTAGGGTTTGAAATTCCTTAATAGGGTTACTCCCAATAGGATAAAGCTCCTATGAGGGATAGAGGTAAATCCATTGACTGGATGAGTCCTAACATAGTCTTTCTCTTAACCGGGCATTTGTAAGCTCCTAACAAGGATAAGCTCTTAACCAGACATACTTAAGACAAGTGCACAATTATTTTTTGGTTTCAACCCCACACATATTTTTTATGAGTTGGGTTTTGACGAGAAAAATATTTGTGTTATTGTGTTGCATGGTTGTGGATGTTTATCTTCATTGGTTTGTTTATTCATGCAATGGATGTTAATTGATCAATATTTTGATGGTTTATGAAAATTTTAATTGTTAGATTACTAATTCACCCCCCTCTCAGTCTAAAAATCGGTATCATAGCTTTGGTCCTCTTTTTGGTAAGCCTAACAACTTGAGGAAAAGATCCAGTGATGAGGAAGGAACCTCCCAAGTTCTCTAAAAACAACTACCTAGTATGGAGTGATAGAATGAATTTATATCTAAAAGGTATGGGATCACAATATTGGATGCATGTCATATACAAGTATACCACTCCTACTAGAACTCTCACTATAGATAAACTCAAGGAATAATACGAGAATACTCAAGCACAATAATCTATCTCAAGTACCTTATTTGATATTGAATATGATGATGTTCGTGGACTTGATACTGCCTATGATGTTTGGGAAAAAATGAAACTAATATATGGAGGAGATAATCATGTTCAAAAAGATAGGGAAGACAATTTTAGAGGAAAGTATGATGACATGAAGATGAAAGAAGGAGATAACATTGCACAATATGGTCAAAGAATAAAAGAATTTCTTGGTGCTTTCAGAGGTGTTGATGGAACTATTAAGGGAGATGTTGTGGTATGTAAAATTTTGAGAACTTTACTTCCTTCTTATGCCATTATAATGTTTTCTACAAATTAGATGAGAACTTTTGATAGAGTCACGATAGATGGATTGATCGGCAAGGTTACTAAATTTGAGTTGAGGCAGCTTTAAAGGCTTCAATGTCTAATGTACTGGTAAGGAAAGGTAAATAAATAAGTCATGGTTCTGATTGCATGTTGAAATTTATACTAGGGAAATTGAAGCTATCTTTGAAAATGAAAGGAAATAGGGAGAGATTGAAGCACTAATAGAAAAGAGATTGCCTAGGGGGACTGGTAAGTACAAAGGCAAGTTACTGCTAGAATATTTTGCATGTAAGAAGATTGCAAATATTTTTGCTAGATGTCCTAATGGTGAAAAAAAGGATAAGTGGAGAAATTTTAGGGGAAAAGGGGAGAGACAATGCTATGTTTCAGTTGATGAAGGAGTTACCGATGAAGAATCAGAAGATAATAAGGAAGATGAGTTTGTATTTGTTGCATTAAAACAAGATCCATTAGAAGGAGAAAAGGCACTAGTTTCTCACATGGGACATAATGATGAATGGATTATAGGCAGTGGGTTCTCATATCACTGTTAGAAATAAATGAGAGGGGGGGGGGTGAATCATTCACCTCAAAATAATTCCAATTAATCAACCCAAAAAATTAGTGCCACAATATTAAGCCTCTAGATATCTTCAGTCCTACAAGATGAATGCCTTAAAATATACTTCTTAAATAACAACTGCTCGGAGTTATCTTTTAAACCTTATTCTTTATGTTTACCGAATAGCAATCTTTCAATTACTGAAAAATAGTAATTTCTTAGTGTATACCGATCAATCCAGATCAGTTATGTGTAATGCAAAACACTAAAGTAATGACTCATAAACACATTGAGACATGGATTTTTAACGTGGAAACCCTGTTAAGGGAAAAACCACTTGGGACTGGCAACCCAAAATTTTCTCTCTTCTAAAGTGAGCTCGGTGAAGAGCCAACCCTGTTAAAGGTTACAAACACACTGTTAGGTGTGACCTTGTTAGAGGATTTCCAAGATTAGTTTGTCACTTGATATTGGGCATCTCTATGCTACCTTCTATGACCAAACCCAGTGTAGTTTTTCAAATAGTATCTGGCATCTTATGCTATCTTCATGGTCAAACTTTTTGATACTCCTTGGGATGTATCTCAATATAGAAAGGATCTTTAAATCTTGCTTAGTTAAGAGACTTTCTGAATCAATGGTTAAACTAAAATAGTAAATGATTAGTTTACATATACAACTTATACTTGCATATTTTTAGATCCATTTTAAGCTCATTAAACTATTATGATCAATATATCTTTTCAATACCTTTGCTCCACTTTTGTTTCTGCTCAGTGATGCTATGCTCTATTGCTCAATGTCCACATAAATATTTAGCTCTTTCCTTAGCTTGATTGATTAGGACTGTATGAATTTTTTCTTCATCAGCTTCTCTCCAACATCCTCTTTTTATTCACTCCCCTTAATTCATAATGAATTAATTTGTCTCTTTATAGACATGATATAAATATTTCTTTCTTCTTGAATTTCTTGTTCTTGGCATGATCCGCAATCTTAGTAAATCTTGATTTAAAGCATAACTCATGTTTTATCTCATAGAAATCTTTTTTCCAACTGGATAAAATAGCTTTAAATCATTTAGTTATCTCTTGCTTTATCTTGTTGATGAAAACAATGATAACAAGTAGTTAAGTCTATTTTTAGCTCTACCAACTAGATATTTTTTCATTTCTAAACTCCAGTTAACTTAGGTGTTTTAACTCTTTGATAGATTTGGTCAACACTTCAGTTATCCTCAAGCTACTCCATCGGGGTTGTCTGTCTTTTGGGCTTCACAGTAAAGTTCTTCTTGTCGGTTAACACTATAATTCTGGCCTTTGGTAATGCTTGTGATTCTTCCCTTTGGTAATGCTTGTCAGTTTCTTTGCTCAGGCATCACTGTGACTTAACTTTAAGTTATCTCTGTCTGTCAGGTTCCACTAGCCATTGGTGTTTGAAGTCACTTAATGAATGCTTGTCTTTTATGCATTACTGAGAGCATAATCTTTCTCTCTGATTCTTTGAAGTCTTTGACACTTTTATTATAACCGATTAGATTATATCAAGTTGACATCAATGAAAATACAATCCATTAACTGATTTAATGTTTTACATTACCTTTATTTATTTTGGTGATCAACTTAACATCTTCAAACATTCAATCAGTTACATGTCATCAGTCTCTCCCTTTGGCATTAATGGCAACACACTACATTATCACACTATATTATTACTAATATGATATGAAATATAATAGTTTCATCATTCTCTTTTATTGTAACTATGACAAATGTCTAGCTCTTGGTAAGCTCATATAGCTTAGATTTGTTTCTTGCAGAGTGGTTTTCTTCAATCTTCAATCCCTTCACTAGATAGATGTAGCAGCTTCTATCCCTGTTCTGATATTTTCTCTACCTTGACTATTCCTCTTCTTGATAATCTCTTTTTCCTTTGACAATAATCTTTCCCTTTGTATGTACTCTCTCCCTTTTTACTTCTCTCTCTTTGATGGATATTTCATATGTAATCAATCTCTCCCTTTGGATATTGATTAACTCTACATGGATAATGATATAATATCTTCCTAAGAATAAGATCATCTCTCCCTTATGATTCTTGATAATTAAATAATCTCCCCCTTTGACAATAATGCCAAATAATTCATCTATATCATCTTCCTTTCCCTTTTTATAATATACTCCTTGAATTTCCTGATCCATCAGCAATGCATTATCCCTTGTGTTAGGTGTATATTTTTACCTTGTATATAGATGTATATATTAGTATTCATCTTGGTGCTTGCATCAACATGAATGATCTTCTGATTGTGTGTAGGCTGATGCAGCCTCCTAGTCATCTTATTGACCAATAGACAAGGGTTTTACCCCTAGTCATTGTCTAAAGTACTCAAATGTATCTTTCAATAATGGCTTGGTGAATATATTAGCAAATTGTTCCTTTGATTGAACATATTCCAGTATCACCTCTTTTTCTTGCACTTGTTCTCTTAAATAGTGATACTTGATAGCAATATTCTTAGTCTTAGCATGCATGACTAGATTCTTAGAAATGTTAATTGCACTGGTATTATCACAATATATAATCATTGGTTCAAGAGTCTTCATATTCATACCCTCTAGCAACTATTTGATCCATGCAATATTAGAGCAATTTGCAGCAGCAACCACATATTCTGCTTCTATAGTAGATTGAAATATGCATCCTTGGTTCTTGCTGATCCATGTGACAAGTTTGTCACCCATGAAGAGTGGTCCTCTAGTTGTGCTCTTTTGGTCATCAATATTTCTAGCCCAATCAACATCTGTACATACTTGTAGCTCAAATTTTCCTTCTCTTTTATACCATAAGTTGTAGTCCTTGGTGTTCTTCAGATATCTCAAAATTCTCTTGACAGTAGTCATATGATATTCTTTGGGATTAGCAGAGAATCTTGCAACTATTCCAACTACATGTGCTATATCTGGTCTGGCATGAACAACATACATTAGTTTTCCAATCATTAATCTATACAAGGTTTGATTTACCTCATTTTATTTGTCTTCTTTTTTCAGCTTACATTCGATAGCCATAGGTGTTCCAACTTGTTTGGAATCTTCCATGTTGAATATCTTCAACACTTCCTTGATGTATTTGGGTTGAGTGATATATATGCTTGTAGCTTGTTGAAGAATCTGTAGACCAAGAAAGAATTTGATCTCCCCAGACATAGACATTTCAAATTCTTTGCTCATTTCTTTTGCAAAGGATTTGCATAACATTTCATTTCCCCCAAAAATGACATCATCAAAAAATATTTTAGCAATCAAAATATTACCATTGGTATCTTCTTTTAAGTACAAATTGTTATTTTTACTTGTTATTACAAATTCAATGCTAATGAGATAGGAGTGAAGTCTTTCATACCAGGCTCTAGGTGCTTGTTTCAATCCATACAAGGCTTTATGTAGTCTACATACCATGTTCCTCTTGTCTGGATCAACAAAACCTTCTGGTTGTTCAATGCATACCTCTTCAACTAGTATTCCATTTAGGAATGCAAATTTGACATCCATCTGGTATACCTTGAATCCATTGAATGTAGCATAAGAAAGTAAGATTCTAACTCCTTCTAGTCTAGCAATGGTTGCAAAGGTTTCTCCATAATCAATACCTTCTTCTTGTTCATACCCCTTGCATACTAATCTTTCTTTTTTTCTTGTGACTTCTCCATTCTCATTCAGCTTGTTTCTGAATATCCATTTGGTACCGATGACATTCTTGTCATCAGGTCTTGGTACTAGTGTCCATGTAGTATTCTTATCAATCTGTTCTATTTCTTCATTCATAGCACTTCCCCATTCTTCATTTTCAAGTACTATATTAATAGATTTAGGCTCAAAATCACAAAGTAAACATCTAGTGTTTAGTGACTTACTTCTTGTTCTCATTCCAGCCTTCTTGTCTCCTATGATTTGATTTTTTGGATGATGTCTTTTGAAATACTTGGAAATTTTTGGTTCATATCTTTGTCCATCATTCTGATCATCTTCTTGAACTTCATTCTGATCTCCATTTCTTGGTACATCATCTTGAGTATTATCCTGATTTTTGGTAATTGTAGCCTGATGCTTAGGTGCAATGTTTTGTTTCTTGGGAGCGATACACTATTGCTCGCATAGAGTGTTAGGTTCTTCATTATAAACAAACCTATTGTATTCTTCTAGTTCTCATCTTCAATTATCTTGTTAGATAACTTGTTAAGACACTTATAAGCCTTGCTTTTGGTAGAATACCCTAGAAAGATAGCTTCCTCACTTTTGGATTCAAGCTTTCCATTTTTATCATCCTTCTGAATATAATATTGAATACCAAATATTTTGAAGTAACTTACATTGGGTGTGTGACCATACCAATGCTCATAGGGTGTCTTCTTTGTGTCCTTCAATTGTAATATGTTCAATGTGTAGACAACAATACTGACAGCTTCCCTCCAAAAATTTTGAGTGATTCTTTTCTCAATTATCAATGTTCTCGCATAGTCAATAATTGATCTATTTCTTCTCTTAGTAATTCCATTTTGTTGTCGTGTTCTCGGTGTAGAAACCTGTCTTTTAATTCCATGCTCATTACATAAATTAGTGAAGTCATCTGAAATAAATTCCCCTCCTCTATTTGACCTTAAGCATTTCAATTTCTTATCACTTTTTTTTCTACTATAGCCTTATACCATTTAAACATCCTGAATGCTTCAAATTTATCTTTTAAGAATATAACTTTCATCATTCTAGAATAATCATCAATAAAGAGAATGAAATAACTATCTCCATAGTAACTATTTGTCCTCATGGGTCCACATAGATCAGTATGGACTTATTCTAGAATTGCATTAGATGTATCAGCTTTACTCTTGAAACTAGACTTTGTCATCTTACCTTTTTGACAGTTCTTGCACATGATATGCTCAGTAAGCCTCTGAATTTTCTTTTATTTCTTATCTTTATTATGTTTTCAAAATTCACATGATACAATATTTTGTGTCACAACCATATGTCTTTGTTTCTAGCCATTAAACAAGTGGTGTTAATGTCATCAAGATAGAAAAGGTTACCTTTTGTCTGCTCACCAGTTTCGATCAACCTTCTTGATTCATTGAAGATCTTTGCCTTATTATTCTCAAATGCTACTCAGTGACCTATATTTTTCAACTGTGAACCACTTAACAAATTATAATTTAGTGGTTTTACCCAGTAAGATTTTTGCATTTGATCAGGTTATTCAACATTATGGCTCCTTTACCTTCAACTGGACAAGGTGTGTCATTACCCATTCTTACTGAGCCACCATTATATTATTCAAAAGTTTCAAAATTTTTCTTATCACCGATCATGTGGTGAGTGTAGCCACTATCTATGATCTAGAAATCATTCTTACTAACCCTAGATATGAGTGCAATTTCTACATACCTTTCTGCTTCTTCGTCTTAGTCATCTTTCATGGCTACAAATACCATCTCAATGTCTTCTTCAGATTCGGTGTCAGTATCATTATCTCTATTCTCAACTAGGTAACAAGATTTCTTTACTCTGTCCTTGTAGTCTCGGGTATCTTTTTTTTTTCTTTAGTTTTTTGGTTGCTTCGGTAATCTCTGTTATCACCTCGGTCAAAATTCTTTTCATATGTTATGTCATTACTTCTTTCATCTTTTCTTATGTTAGGACATCTTGCAACAAAGTGTCCAACCTCTTTACAATTAAAACATACAATTGGTAATTTAACTTTGTATCTACCTTTGCCTCTCTACAGTCATCTTTCCATTAGTGCTTCAATCTCATCAAGTCCTTGATCCTCATTATCAATTTCACTATCATTTATAATAGTGTGTCTATGAATTAACTTACTTATTTTCAAAGAATATTTGAATACTGATTCTATAGATGGTAAGACACTATTATCAAAGTTATTCATCTCAAATGAAATCATTCTACCAATCAGATTATCTAGAGTAAGTGTATTGTTTGCAACTTCTCTCATTTCTTGTATAGCAAAAACTCTAATAGCATATACAGGTAGTAAGGTTCTTAAGATTTTACTTACCACTGTCTCTTCTTCAAGTATACCTCCAACTCCTTGGATAGCATTGACTACCTCTTTGATTCTACAGCTATACTGAGTGATATTTTCTCCTTCTTTCATCTATAGGTCATCAAACCTCCCTCTTAGGCTTTCTTCCTTGGCTCTTAGTACATTTGCATCTCCTCCATGTACCAACTTCAACTTATCCCACATTTGCTTTGCAGAGGTGCAGGTTTTGACATCTTCAAACCCAACATCGAAGAGTGATGAGGCAAGTTCTATCATCATGAAATTATGCTCATTCTTTTCTCTCAATTGCTCAAGAGTATACCAATACCTGATAGGTGGAGTCTTATTCTACATTTCCATGATGAAAATTTATCTTTATTTAACTTGGGCACATCTCATTTTTTCATCTTGTGATCTTTTACTTAAGCTATTAAACTCCCTTTCTAAGCACACAAGCTCTGATACCAATTGTTAGAACTAACTAAGAGCGGGGGGAGGGGTGAATCAGTGGCCTCAAAAATATTCTAATTAATCAACCCAAAAAATTAGTACCACAATATTAAGCCTCTAGTTATCTTCAATCCTACAAGATGAATGCATTCAAATATACTTCTTAAATAACTACTGCTCGGAGTTATCTTTTAAACCTTATTCTTTATGTTTATCGAATAACAGTCTTTCATTTACCAAAAAATAGTAAATTTCTTAGTGTATATCGATCAATAAAGATTAGTTATGTGTAATGAAAAACACTAAAGTAATAACTCATAAACACATTGACACGTGGATTTTTAATGCAGAAACCCTGTTAAGGGAAAAACCACTTGGGATCGGTAACCCAAAATTTTCACTCTTCTAAAGTGAGATCGGTGAAGATCCAACCTTGTTAAAGGTTACAAACACACTGTTAAGTGTGACCTTTTTAGAGGATTTAAAAGATTAGTTTGTCACTTGATATCGGGCATCTCTATGCTACCTTCTATGACCCAACCCAATTTAGTTTGTCAAATGGTATCTAGCATCTTATACTATCTTAATGATCAAAATTTTTGATACTCCTTAGGATGTATCTCAATATAGAAAGGATCTTTAAACCCTAATCGGTTAAGAGACTTTATGAAGAAATGGTTAAAATAAAATAGTAAATGATCTGTTCACATATACAACTTATACTTATAGATTTTTAGATCTACTGTAAGATCATTAAACCATTATGATCAATATATCTTTTCAATACCTTTGCTCCACTTTTGTTTCTACTCGGTGATGCTATGCTCTGTTGCTTGGTGTCTACTGAAATCTTTAGCTCTTTCCTCAGCTTGATTGGTCAGGATTGTATGAAGTTCTTCATCAGTTTCTCTCCAACATCCTCTTTTTCATTCACTCCCCTTAATTCATAATTAATTAAGTTGTCTCTTTATAGACATGATATCACCGTTTCTTTCTTCTTGATTTTCTTGTTCTTGGAGTGATCTGCAATCTTATCCAATGTTGATTTAAAGCATAAATCCTATTTTATGTCATAGAAATCTTCTTGCCAACTTGATAAAATAGGTTTTAATCCTTTACTTATCTCTAGCTTTATCTTGTCAATGAAAACAATGATAACAACCAGTTAAGTCTATTTTTAGCTCTTCCAGCTAGATATTTTGTCATTTCTAAACTCTAGTTAACTTTGGTGATTTAACTCTTTGATAGCTTCGGTCAACACTTCACTTCTCCTCGGGCTACTCCGTCGAGGTTGTCTATCCATCAGGGTTGTCTGTCCTTCATGCTTCACTACAAATTTTGTCTTTTTAGTTAACATTGTAATTCTGGTCATTGGTAATGCTTGTGGTTCTTCTCTTTGGTAATGCTCATCAGTTTATTTGCTCGTGCATCACTATGACTTAACTTTTGGTTATCTCTGTCCATCGGGTTCCACTAGCCGTCGATGTTTGAAGTCACTTAGTGAATGCTTGTCTTTTATGCATTACTGAAAGCATTATATTTCTCTCTAATCCTCGAAAGTCTTTGACACTTTGATTATAACCGATTAGATTATATCAAATTGATATCAATGATAATATAATCCATTAATTGATTTAATGTCTTGCATTATCTTTCTACATTTTGGTGATCAACTTAACATCTTCAAAAATTCAATCAGTTATATGTCATCAATCACATGACCGGTGACAAGAGTAAGTTTAGTAAGATTAATGAGTTTGATGGTGGTGTGGTAAGGTTTGATAACAATAAACCTTGTTTGGTTAAAGGAAAATGAACTATTTCTTTGAATAGTAAGACTAATATAGATGATTTTTATTTTGTGGATGGGCTAACACATAATCTGTTGAGTGTGGGTCAGCTACATGATAAAGGTCACAAATTGGAATTTAAAGGAGGTATATGTAGAATAATTTGAATCTCAGGTAATGATATTGCTATCGGTATGCAGACTAGAGGTAATTTATTCCATCTGAATAATACTATGAATATTTATTTGGTTGCAAAGGTTGAAGAAAGTTGGCTATGACATAGAAGGTTTTGTATTTTGAATTTCTATAGTTTGATCAAATTGAGTAAGACAAATGCAGTTAGGGGATTGCCACAATTATTCAAGCTAGAAAACATGATGTGTAAAGAATTTCAGTTGGGTAATTTAACTAGTTTTAATTTCAAAAGATTTTTTTTTCATCTAAGAGAATACTTGATCTGGAGGATACTAATCTTTATGGGCCTATGAGAGAGAGAAGTTATCTAGGTGATAGGTATTTCATAATTTTTAGCAATGACTATTCTAGAGTCATGTGGGTAACTTTATTGAAGGAGAAGTCTGATGCATTCCATAAATTCAAAACATTCAAGGCACTGGTTGAGAAGGAATCAGGTAAGAACTTGAAGTGTTTAAGGTCTGATAGAGGAGGTGAGTTTACTTATATAGAATTTTTTAACTATTGTGAAGATAATGGAATCAATAGAGAAATGTTTGCACCAAAGACTCCTCAAAGAAATGGTGTTACAAAGTGGGAGAAAAAACTATAGTGGATGCTAAAAGGATAATGTTGATTCAAGGTGATGTACAAAAATTGTATTGGAAAGAAGCAATTAGTACTGATATCTACACACTGAATTGGGTGAAAGTAAAGAAAGAAACTTATAAGACACCTTATGACCTATGGTATGGTCACTCACCCAGTGTTAAATATTTCAAAGTCTTTGACAGTACATGTTACATTAAGAGGGATGATTTCACTAGCAAGTTTGATCCAAAATGTGATGAAGGTATTTTCTTGGTTTATTATACTAAAAGAAAAGCATATAAGTGTTTCAATAAGAGAGCTAACAAAATGATTAAGAGTGAAAATGTAAAGGTGGATGAATACCTTGATAAATATGATGATTCAAGAAAGTAAGTGATAAAAGATGATTGAGAGATTGTATAGATTGAACCGGAAGTGCATGAACCAATAGAACAAAACAATGTGGAAGAAGTGATTCAACCAACAGTAGAAGAAGCTTCTAGACATAAACTAGTGAAACCCAGGTATGTGAAGATGAATCCCTTTGCTCATCAAATGATAGGTGATAAGAATGCAGGTGTTTTAACTAGAAGAAATCTCAGAGAAAGAACTTTTTTGATTTCTAAGTATGAGCCTAAGACAATGAAGGAAGAAATCAAGGATTATTATTGGGTAAGAGCTATGGAGGAATAAATTGATCAAATTGATAAGAATGATACATGGACACTTGTTTTGAGAACCACAGATAAAAATGTGATAGGTACCAAATGGGTTTTCAGGAAAAAATTGAATGAAGATGGAGTTGTGATCATAAATAAGGCAAGGCTTGTATGTAAGTACTATGCTCAAGAAGAAGGAATAGACTATGGAGATACTTTTTATCCAGTGGTAAGATTGTAAGGGGTAATAATTATACTTACTTATGATGCTTATAAGAAGTTCAAAGTTTTTCAAATCGATGACAAGTCATATTTCTTGAATGGAATATTTGAAGAAGAGGTATACATAGAACAAACTGATGGTTTTACATTGACAAAGGACAAGGATATAGTATGCAAGATGAAAAAGGAATTGTACAGACTGGAACAAACCCCAAGGGCATGATATGAAAGGTTACATTCTTATCTTATTTAGATTGGTTTTGATAGAACAAGTGATGATAGTAATGTGTACCTAAAAGTTGAAGGAGATAAGTTGTTGATAGATGTAGTATTTTTTGATGATATAATCTTTGGAGGAAATGATGAGATGAGTTTGAAATTTGTTGAAGAGATGAAGAAGGAGTTTGAAATGTCAATGTTTGGGGAGATCAAATTATTTATTGGATTGCAAGTTTTAGAACTAAAGAATTGTATATATATTTGTCAACCTAAATATGTGTAATAAGTACTCAATAATTTTGGTATGGATGACTTGATGCAAGAGCATCTTGGGTTCTTTGGCAATCCTAGTCAACAAAAAATATGTTTTCTTTGGTTTAGTAGGTTATTGGAGGCTTCTTGGTAAAGTGCTTGGTAACTGATTTTGTTCATTTGGTTGAAGACTTGTTTGTTCTCCGCTTGGTCTCAGTTACTTGTTTTTATCTTTCTTTATCGACGTGTCTCAGTAGTTGTTTGGCTACTTAGTGGGTTTCACCAACTATCTCTATGCTTAGTTGGATTTTGTACCGAGTTCTATATTTTGATGTTGGATCTTCTAGCCAACTTCTGCATTTAACTTTTGTAGCATAATTAATGTTGGGATCTCTCATTGGGATGTGTGTGGACCTAAATCTGGGTCTTTACTATTTTGTACATTGGATCTTTAGGATCTGAGTGTCGAACTCTTTGATGGACTCTTGTATATATTTGGTTTTCAATTGTTAGATTAGGGGCATGCATTGGGATATAGAAGACAGTGTTAGATGATTGAGATAATAGGTTTGTGACCTTGCATGTATGACAAGTACATTGTAAAGATCTGAATGTATATGGGAAAAACTAGGAAGGACTTACAACCTGACATGTAATGAGTTTGTTGAAATAATATAAAGTTATGTTGTTTCTTCTCTTCCTTTCTTTTTTGTTACTTTTGAGTTTTTCTGAAAGTTGGTTTGGATAGCTTGGAGTGCCTTGGGCCCTTGTTGTTTGTCCCTCCTTGTGTCAGGTGGTATCAAAGTGAAGGTGATATTTAGGTTTCTTCTTGAAATCCCTAACCCTAGTTGGTTGATATTGTTATGGAGTAGAAGATTGTGATATGACCTATAAATTTAGAGGGTTTCAAGATGGTTCATGGGAGAGGAAATGAAGATCTAGGTCTAGATGATATGCTAAGAAAAATTGCTACAAGATTGGAAGCTGTTGAGATAGCCCAATGCAAAGGAAGACATCTTGAAGATGTTAGTGATGATAAAGTTGAATAAGTGCAAGGAGAAGCTGCACCTCCACCTGTGATGGATCATGAAGAAGAGAGATTCGTGAGAGCTTTGACAAGTTTGAACTCCACACCTCAGTTTAATCCTCCTGAGTATAGTGGAAAGATGGATTCTAATGAATTGATAGAATAGATAAATCAGATGGAGAAATACTTTGATTATGAGAAAGTATCAGAGGAGAAGAAGGTAAATATTGTGAGCACAAAGTTGAAAGGTCATGCATCATTTTGGTGGGAGCACCTACAATTGGATCAAAATAAGAAGGTTAAGACAAGATCAAGGTATGAGACAAGATGATAAATAAATTGAAAGAGAGTTTCTAACTTGTGATTACTAGACTAACCTAGTTAGGAGAATGCAAATTTTGAAGTAGAATGATAGCTTGGTAAAAGATTATACTGAGGAATTTTACAGCTTAGACACCAAATCTGGACATGCTGAAGATGAAGTGAAAATAATAGCAAGATATCTGAATGGATTAAGAAGTTCTATACAAGATGAGATTAGCTTGGTAAAGAAGGAAAGTATTAAAGAGGCATATCCGATTGCCCTAAAAGATGGACAAATTGAACAAAAGATATGAACAAAGGCAAAGAGGAAGATGAGGTAGATTCCATAGAGGAAGAGGCATATGTCATGGTGAAAATAGTAGATCTGAAATAGACAAAAAACTCTAGATACATATCAAGACAAAGGAAATACCGAATGGAAAGGTGGAAGTTCATGCCGAGGAAGAGGAAATTACTCCCGAGGTGGTTATAGTAGAAGAGGGTTCCAAGGAAATTTCTACAATTATGGTGAAGAAGGACATACAAACTTTGAGTGTATACATGCAAGAAAGAAAACTGGTAGTAGAAAAAATTCTTTGGAGCAAGAAGAGTCACTGAATGAACCTAAGAAGGAAGGAAATCTAATTATCAGAAGGATACTTTTTAGTGAGAAAGATAAGAAAGATCCTGTAAAGAAAAGTTTTTTCAAGACCAGACGTATAGTTACAAATGAATTTTGGAAAGTAAGTATTAATAGTGGAAGCTCGGAGAATCTGACATCTGAGGAGATGGTCAAAAATTTATAGTTGGAAAGAATGAAGCACCCAAAGCCCTATTAGATTTCATGAATCAAGGATGAGCATACATTAATGGTGAGTGAACAATGTTTTGTGAATCTGAAAATTGGAAAGTATTATGATAAGGTATTTTGTGATATTATGCCAATGGATTGTTGTCATATTTTGTTGGGTAGACCTTGGAAATATGATAGAAATGCAATACATGATGGAAGAGTGAATAGATATATTATTTGGGATGATGGTAAGAACCAAATCTTGTTACCTTTGATTTAAGAATTTGTTGCATAAATATGTACATCTGTGAAAGTTTTTTTGATGGAAGGTAGATAGTTTGTTAAGGATTTGAAAAGGAATGATATTTGTTATGCTTTGATCCCTAACAAACTGAGTGTGAATGCAAAAGATGAAGTTTTTGCAGAGGTTGAGACATTTATTATCAAGTATAAGGAGATAATTTTAGATAATGTACCTGATGGTTTTCCACCGATGAGAGATATGTCAATGTATGGATATGATTCCTAGAGAAATTCTACCAAATAAGGCACCACACTAATTGACACCAACTGAAAATGAGGAACTCAACTGACAAGTTCATGAGTTGTTAAACAAGGGTTTGATCAAAGAAGGTTTGATTCCATGTGTAGTGCCAATAGTGTTAGCACCTAAGAAGAATGGAGAATGGAGAATATTTTACCAAAATTCATTTGAAAAGTGGATATCATCATATCAGAATTAGAGAAGGTGATGAATGGAATAATATTTTGAAATTTAAATAAGGTTTGTATGAGTGGTTGGTTATGCCCTTTGTTTTAACTAATGTAACAATTACATTTATGAGATTGATGAATGAGGTTTTGAAGAAATTCTTAAATAAATGTTTGATTGTATTCTTGGATGATATTCTAATATTCAGTAAGACTAGAGAAGAGAATTTGCTGCATATGAGACAAGTGTTGTATAGATTGAAGTGTAATCACCTAAAAATGGTCATCTAAACCCTAGACCCCCAATCTCAACAATTAATCAAGAAACCCTAATCATGATAAACATTAAGTCCTAAATGAAACAGGCAATTCCTCAATCTATCAAAGTTGTTGAACTAATCAAACCTAAATCCTAGGTCCTAATCAATCATCATATTTGATTAATTAATTAATTCCTAAAATCACAATACATTGGCAAATAAACCTTATGTTAATTATTTAATTGATATTATGATATATTAATTAAATAAAATTACAAAATTTTCAATTCAATAAAAAAGGAATTAAATTAATTATAAAAACAAAAATGTGCATTCAAAATCAATAAAATTATTTAAAATGCATATGACATCATCAAATCTAGTTAACTGATTATCAAATTGGAAATAATCCAGTTCCACTTAGTTAACTGATTCTCCACTATTTATCATTTTGGAAACAATCCAGTTAAATAAAAATTGATTTTTTAATTGATATTCTGATATATTAATTAAATAAAATTACTAAATTGTTAATTAAATAAAAAAGGAATTAAATTAATTATAAAAAAAATCTGCATTCAAAATCAATTATATTATTAAAAATGCATATGACATCATCAAATCCAATTAACTGATTATCAAATTGGAAACAATCTAGTTCCACTTAATTAACTGATTCTCCACTATTTATCATTTTGGAAGTTTCCAAAATAACTGATCAGTCAGTTTAGTCAACTGACTCTTTCGACCAATCACATTGCTTGCACATGGATTTTGCTTATTCAATCGAATCTGAGCCACTCTTTTCTTTCGATCTCGCCCATCGATTCGAGAGAAATTTCTATAAAAGAGAAGCTCATTTCCTTCACAAAGGATCCTAATTTTTACATTATCATGATTTTGTCACATTTTCTTTTAATCATTTAGCTTTAATTATTGTTATTACTTTCAAGCATGCAAATCTAATTTAGAGCGCATTTTCAATTTGGTGTTATTAAAATTAATCAATACACATTCAATTTGGTGCTTTAAAACTGAATCCTAATTAGCTTGGATTAACAAAAAATATGCATCCTACATCTATCATTTTAGATCATTTAATCTAGATTAAAAATTCTTTGTTTAGGTTATTGGTGTAGACACTGAGCTTGCGATGACCTGAGAGCAAGCTCATACTTCTGCCTACTAGAAGGCAATAGATTGGTTTAGGTTAGTGTAGTTGTTTATTGCTTTCAAATTTTTTATTTTCTAACCTGCTAACCATATAATGATCTATGGAAGTGTGTGTTTATCGTACAACTGGCAGGTACCTATTTTCATACAGACATTTCTGGCACCCACCATGGGGCTCAATTTTCACTTTGAGCCAAAACCCCTTTCTACATCCATTTTAAGAAAACTCTTAGTCCACCACTGCGTCTAGGTCATCATTTTGGTTTGAAACAACTATAAATATGCCCATATTTTCCCAAAACTAAATCTGTGGAAAATGTTTTTGCAAACACAGGTCGTATAACCTTCTACACACATATCGAGGAAAACATTTCATGGATATTGTGGCAAATTGTGTTTGTTTTTTAAATATTTTTTTGTCTTAACCCTTCTTTTGTTATCCCTGTTGCGTATAGAAATCCACCCCAATGCCAAGTGTAACACTTTGAAGTGTAGCACACCCAACCCACAAACTGGCAAGTCAAACTACCCACTACCTAACACAGTTTTTTTAGTTTACATGTTTTGGACTTTATTTAAAAATAATCATTTTTCCTATCCTTACACATGTGGGACTAGACCCACAGCCTAGTGCCGCCATTAAACCCTACCTCACGTTAATTTCCCCCACCTCTCACCTCGCTTCTACACTTCTACACTCCCTCCCATGCCTCCCCAACCCATCCCCACCACTCTTCCACCACTTCTCCCACTCACCATCTCCCTTACCTCCCGCACATCTCCTTCTCCCCTTTCACACAACTAAAGCTCAAGCACACCCACGCAGCTCAAGCTGCACCCTCCACAGTTTTCCACCACCCAAACCCTCCTTCCCTTGCTCCTTCGTGCCACCTCCCTACCTTCACCCTCCTTCACCTCCACCAACCACTTAGCCTCCCAACACGCTTCCCATCCTATGCATCTCCTTTGCTACCGAGCGACTCTAAACCCTCTACCCACAACCTTCAAAAACCCTACCTTTGCTTCTATGCCACCACTCAACTCCTCCAACTCCGCCCAAACACCACCAATCCCCCACCTCTACTTGTTAGGGTAGCAGTAAATTTGACGTGCATTCAACCGTCATATAACAAGGTTATTGGCTTTTTGCGAAGGCCACGGGACTATCATATTTAACCTAACAATTTTTTGACATCATACGAAATTTTAAAATCATAGCCTTCACCGTATGCAGTTTTAAATTTGTAGCTTATTTTCAAATCATCATAACTTTCTTGTTTTAGGTCCTTTTCTCGAGCGTTTTAAAAAAAAATTTGGATAGATTTTCCCAAGGATCACTGTGGTGGGGTTTTTTTTTCTTCTATTTTTGGTTTTTGAATTTCTTAGAAATTATAGATTTTGATGACTATACTTGCCTAATCCTATGTTTGGTAACTTCTAGAGCCTCATTTAGGCTCATAAGGTAACATTTTTGGGTGCATGATTTTTTTGTCTAGTTTCTGAATATGCAATTAGTTTTATGAGTTTTTGGATTTTCTAACACTGACAAGTTTTGGGCTTTGTTGTTCTCTGGATTATCTTATTGGTTTCGGCCTAACAATGGTTTGTAGGACGTTAAAAAAGAAGACTAAAACATAGACTACTAATGACTCATCTTGTGGTTCTCTTAATCAATAGAATGCTAAACATTGTGCTTGCATAACATTTTTGTTTATTAAAATAGGAACACACATGCAAGACTTTTTAAAATGAGCTTCCATCTAGTGTTTTAGAAATGGAAATAATGTCAAGAAACTAAGCTCTCACCCTTTTAGGATCATTAGAAATCCAAACACATTATTGTCATTCATCATTTGAGATCTGCAACTTTAGAGGCTCTGTCTAAGTGGGAAAAAGTACTCACCCTTGGAGAACGACCCAAGTGAGAACAAGCTAATGCCAAGCTTCTTCGACTCACTATAATAAAAATGCTTCCTCAAGACCAAAGCCTCAGATGATAAGTGGTATGTGAGCTTATACTCGGCTCTCGCCTAACACAAAGTAGGACCTCTAGGTCTTAATCATGTATCATGAACTTCTTGTTCTAAGGTGCTCTATAGGGTTAGCAGCCTAAATCATGCTTGCACGGACACAGAGGATAAACTTAAACAAAGACCCTTACTAAAACCATTTTTAGATAGTGGCCAAAATCCTTTTCCACTCGTTGATATGGGCGTTGTGAGATGCACATGCCTAAGAAACCTCTCATGTACCCCTCTTGTTGAGACAGTAAATTTATTAGGATCCTCAGATCTTGAGAAATTTGAATCTTGGTAGGCCCGAGAAGTGTGTGTTATGGATGGGAGCTAGTGCTACCAAGCTTCTAACTATCCAACTTGAATGGGTATTTTATTGTAAGAGGATTCAAACAAGTATTGTCCATTTCTCACGACCTAGGAATAGAGTTTTCTTGATGTACTTGAATAGTTAAGGGCTTCTTCATGTGTCTGGTGTGAGTGTTCACTAAAAAAACAACAACAACAACAATCAAACAATCTGGAAAACTATACACTTTAGGTACTTGTCTGTCATAACTCATCTGAAACATCAACAGTCTGTCAAAACTTTTTCTTTTCATCAGTCTATCCTATTACGTTCAGTCTATTATGAGGTCTAGGCCATCATAACACTTCTACTAGTTCATATTTGACTATTATCTATTGTCAGTCTAATCTATCGCTATCTTGAAATTTGATGTCATTACTCTTGTCCAATTGACCAGTCCTTTGTTCAAATCTTATCAGTCTTTTTCTATGATGTCCTTATTCTGGGTTGTGAGAGCAGGCTAGTTAACCTTGAATCAAGATCAGAGTCTTTGGTATCTCCTTCTTAGTTGGACATTTATAACTTGGTCTCTTTGGTCTTGGACTTAGACAACAATTTAGATATCACCACAATGTTAGTCAGGCGAACCAACTTATTTATACCTGTGCAAACTAGAAGTCATTTTAAGGAACTTCAGGAGGGAGACAAACATGGATTCCCATTTGAAGACAACTCCTTGTTTGGAGAGAATCCTCTTTTTGGGAGAGATCTTCAAACTCCTCCTAGATCACTATCCTCACAGAACAAGTTACCTAGTCCTAGGATATCGGCAGAAAGATAAAGTCAAGGTAGGTCTTGATAGAGAGACCTCTATAATAGTACCAACAATCACAATAGTCACCACTCCTCAAGTGCATCAGAACCTGAGGAGGAAGAGATTGATGAATGTCTCCAGGATAAGAGGTTCGTAAAACTCATGAAAAAAATCATAAATCAGGATAAGGAACAATATTTCCTCAACCTAGCAGAGCAAGGCACTCAACTTCCCCCTCACTTCAAAGATGAGGATATCATTGCTAAAGAAAAAGAGACTCCCATGACACTCATGGCTAAAAAAATGAAAAATTTGCAAATGGAATTACTAACTCAAAAAGGAAAAGCAAAAATCCAACATAAAGTTTTCCTTAAACACAGTCTGTCCTTTTCCTTTTGATAAAGATTTGTACTTACCTCTGTTCCTGCACGAAGTTGAAATCCCACGATTTGATAATTAAAATGGTCACTCTGATCCACAAGATCACATCTAGGAATTTTTTTCTCTTTGTATAGAATTTATGCATGATGAGACATATCTTATGCATTTCTTTCCTCAGAGTTTGAGCGGCTAGGCTATGGAGTGGTTCTCAAAGTTACCCACTGGTATCAAAACTTTTGATGAGCTAATGAATCTGTTCCAGCAATAGTATTCATACAATATCCAAAATCCTATGGCAATGATTAATTTATGCAACACAAAGAAAAACACAAGAGAACCCTTTTTGACCTTTCTTTAGCGATGGAGAAAGAGGTTTTCTAGATATCCATAAATTTTGCCTAAATATGAAAAGATGGATATTTTTGCTAGTGTTCTGATTCTAGAACTATACTATCCCCTTCAGATGCAATGTCCACCCTCTTTCAAGAAAATTTTTGAAAACATAATAAAAATAGAAGATGTGCTTGATAAAAAGGGTGGCATTAGCCTCTATAAGGAAAACAAGTTTGGTTCCAACTCCAAAGATAAGACTAAATATTGGAACAAACACAAGCATGTGGTAAATGATAGAGTAGTCGATCACTATTCTCCCCAGTCAAAACCAACAGTCTTCAATCTGACAAGTGGTTCAAAGGCCCTAAAATATGTTGAAAGTACCACTAAATCTTCTTCTTCAAAAGGATTCAATAATTTTTTGAAAGACAAACCATGGATTAAATGTAAACAAGACTTTGACTCTTTAGGAGAGTCCTACAAATCTGTACTTAAGACTCTACTGGAAAAAAGGATGATCACATTACCAGATAAATCCAAACCATATGATCCAGAAGTCAAACCTAAATGGTGGAGAGACAATGATTTCTATCAATACCAAAGAAACAAAGGACATATGACAGAAAATTGCATGAGGCTCAAACATGAGATCCAAGATCTCATTGACAACAAAATAATTGCGGTTGATAATTGAAAAAATAATGATGATCATAAGGCATTCAAAGATCCTCTCCCAGAATAGCACAAGGGAGAAAATTTTAAGAAAGGTTCTCAAATCAATCACACTTATTCAAATGATGACTAAAACATCATTAAAAGGCTTGATCCATCCCATTCTGAATATTGCAATGTCATCATTGTCAAAATGAAAGAGAAAGAGTCTCGATCTGCCAACACAATGACCTGAGCACAAGAAAAGGTCACCCTAGGGGGTTCTAGATCTTCCAACCATTCATTGTCTTCCAATAAACCATCGATATCCAAATCCTGGATACCTCTTAGAAAAAAATCTATTGTGGGTACCTCTAAAGTCTCACAATCCAAATAACCAACTTTGTCTAATACTGCGGACTATAACATCATCAAGCAATTGCAGAGAACATTTTCCCACATTTAAAACTTTGAATTGCTCAAACTCTCTCCATCTCACTGAGAGGTCCTAGATAAAGCACTATCAAATACCAGTGTCCCTATAGACTTGGATCTAGATCAGTTTCAATCCATGGTGGGTCACTTGACCTAACCTCAATACCTAGCATTCTTATAAGAAGATGGAAAATATTTAAGTCATCCACACAATCTCCCCTTGCATATCGAAGTCATGATCCAAAAACATCATGTCAGACAAGTCTTGATAGATGGAGGCACAAGGTTGAATATCTGCACATATAGGCTAATCGAGCAACTTGTCCTTTCAGAGAATGTCATTGATCCTAAAAAGAAAATCACTATCAAGGTATATTATGAACAATAAATATCTTCTAAAGGTCTTGTCACTTTACCAATCCGAGTGGGTCTTGTTGAGAGGGATGTTAATTTCCAAGTTCTAGATCTCCCTCTAGCCTACAACATCCTATTGGGAACACCTTGGATCCATGAGATCCATGTAGTGCCATCAATGTTCCATCAGTGTGTCAAGTCCCCATTCAATGGTGTAGAGGTAACTATTCCTGCAGACACTAGCTATGCCTGTAACACATTAAGAAAATTAGCGGACACTTTAGTCTGACATAATAGTGAGGTGTCCAACTATGAATCAACAATGAATTTTCTGAAGGAAATGGAAAAGAAACTCAAGATAAAGGACACTAGTATGGGTTGATACATAGTGGAATTCATACTATCAATCAAGTCTCTTCCCACATAACCTAGGTCCTATGGGAGACATTCAGACAAGATGAATTTGACAACACCCTAAGAAATCTATGATGGTGACTTTTTAAAGCTGACATACCATTAGAGGATTAAAAAGAAGAACAAGTAAGTTAGGATTGGCTATATAAGGAACCTGAAGATAATGAGGTTGAAAAATGTGAAATATCCCTGGAAACATTTGGAGTGGGGTATGAGCTAGCTCATAAAATGGGTTATTCAGGTAAAGGACCCATTGGATGTAATCAGAATGGAATTAAAGAACCAATCTCTATTAAATTCAGACGACCTAGAGACACAAGTGGTCTAGGGTTCTTATCCAAGAAAGCGCAAAGAGAAAAGAATCATCTAGATAAAGGAAAGAGACATTAGGTTCATTTAGATGAAGAAGAGCAGAACACAACAGAACAAAGCACTGACATACCCACTCCCAAGTGGGATGACTTTGATGATTCTGATGAGGAGGATAGGTATCCTTCTCCTATTCCTCCTAATATCCTTGCTCTTCTCTTTGATGAAGAAACACCCCAGGTCAATGCTACTAAAGAGCATATTCTAGAGGAATCACTAATGCCTTCTGATCAGTCAGAGACTACTATATCCAAACAAGACCAAAATACAAAAGAAAGGAGTCTAACCATAGCTAAGTTTTTAAACATAACTCATCCAAACTTGGGGAAAAGACTAGATTTCACTCATGTCCTTGATATGAAAACTAATCATGAAATAGACTTCCATGAATACGAGTTTGACAGTCTTTTTGAAGGCATTGTAGAAAAAGAGGTGGATACAATTCAGCGATATGTACCCATGCTCAAAGTAGGTGAAGGCTTAGAGGTTAGGTCTGATGAATTAGGACCTCCTATTTCTAACATTGGATTTGATGACACTGTTATGGATCTTTCTGATTTGAACATGTCTATACAAGGTTCAGGTCTAGGACTCTACTTAATAGTCACCATCTATAATGAACATACCATGAATTCCCTTGAACCCATTGAAACTTTACCACTAAAGCATCCTAAACTCATTGATTGGTCCTTACAGGGACAACCTACTAAAATGCCTACATTCCCTAATTACTATGCTTTAGCCTGCTATCTTAATGCCCCTGAACCTATCACTTCTTCTACCAGTGAACCTAGTGTGAGCATGACTGAAGTGAACATGATGTATCTCCATTATAAAATAAAAATGAAAAAAAGAAAAGGGTCTGAAGGAGAAAACTACATTGTCGCAGTTTCAGAACCCAAAATAGTAAAAAGAAAAGATGCATCCAACGGTGAAAACCTCTTTAAGGCGCTTGAGGATGGGATTCTTGATGTCTTTCCTAGTCATTTATAGGAATGCTCATCAGTGCTCATAGATCCAACTCAACTAGTGAATATTGGTACAGAGGAGCATCCACACATCATTCATGTAGCTAAATCTTTGTTTGCAGAAGAGCTCAAGGAATTTACAGACTTCTTTAAAGAGAAGAAGATAAACTTTGCATGGACATACTTAGATATGCCTGGTTTAGATCCAAATATTATCATGCACCATCTCTCAATATCTCTTGGAGTAAAACAAGTAAAATTAAAACTCATAAAAAGGCACCCTCATGTTGCATTACTTATCAAGGATGAACTAGAAACAAATACACAAAGTTGGATTCATTCAAGCTATTGATTATGCAAAATGTATTTCCAACATTGTACCAGTATCAAAGGCAGACAAATCCATCAGAGTCTGCACTGAGTTTAGGGATCTAAACAAAGCATGTCCAAAGGATGACTTTCCTTTACCTAACATTGACATGGTTGTAGACATGACGGCTGAGTATGAAATGTATTCTCTCATGGACGGTTTCTCTGGGTATAACCAAATCAAGATTGCACTAAAGGATCAAGAAAAGACTGCCTTCACATGTGCCTGGGAAACATTCAACTAGAATTTCATGCCTTTTGGTTTGAAAAATGTAGGAGCTACCTATCAAAGGGAAATAACAACTATATTCCATGATATGATGCACAAAACCATGGAATACTATGTGGATGATATTTTTGCTAAAAAAATAAAATGATCTATACACCTACAAGACTTAGGCCCAATCATGGACAAAACATAAAAGTTTAAGTTAAGGTTGAACCCCAATAAATGTGCATTTGGTGTTATATCTACAAAGCTATTGGGCTACATTATATCAGCTAGAGGCATATAGGTTGATCCTGAAAAAGTAAGAGCGATACTGGAAATTCCACCTCCTAAGAACATCATTCAGATGAGAACACTCCAAGGGAGAAACCAGTCTATTAGAAGGTTCATCTCACAGTTGGATGATAGAGCACAACCATTTACCAAGACTCTAGGCAAGGGGATTAATTATCAATGGAGTTAATAATGTGACAAAAGTTTCACTCAAATCAAAATGTACATGAAAAACCTGCCAGTACTCATGCCACCTCAACAAGGAAAACCATTGATTTTGTACATTTTAGCTACCTCAACGTCACTGGGGGCACTGCTAGCACAAGAAAGAACATGTTATCTACTATATCAGTAGGAAATTGATATCCTTTGAGATGAACTACTCTATGATCAAGAAAGAATTCCTGGCAGTAGTCATTGCATCTCAAAAACTGTGACACTACATGTTGGCTCACTCAGTCAAACTGGTAGCTAAAATTAGCCCTTTGAAGTATCTTCTAAGTATAGCTACCCTCACTAGCAGATTGGCTAAATGGGTTATGCTTCTTAGTGAATTTGACATAGAGTATATTGAGAAAAAAGAAATCAAAGGACAATAAATTGCAGATCAATTTGTTGATGCACCACTACAAGACAATGAACCAATCAATGTTGAGTTCCCAGATGGATCCATTTTGCACATCACTCACAAATCCTAGAAAATTTTATTCGATGGATCCTTCATGCAACAAGTTTCAGGTGTCGGGATTTTTTTCTCACCCCTCAAAACTATTCCATTCCAAAGGCATACAAGATCCTATTTCCTTATACAAACAACATAGCAGAATATGAAGTACTGGTAAATGGAATCAAACTGGTTCTTGAATGAAATGTTTCTGAGTTACATGTCCATGGTTACTCTCAACTTATAATAAATCAAATCAATGATGTATACAAGAATAAGGATGAAAAAATCATGCATTATAAATTAATGGTTGATGACTTTAAGAAATATTTCACTTTCATCACATTTCAACAAGTGCCAAGGACAAAGAATAGAGAAGCTAATGCCATGGCTACATTAGTGTCCTCACAACAAAAAGAGGAAGATTTTTGCTATGAGTCCCTAGTGGAAGAAATCCATTTCCCTTCCTACAACTCCCCTAAATCCCAAATGGTCTATTCAGTCATTGAACAAGAATCCTTCTATTATCACTATGTCTACTCTTACTTGTGCCATTAGGTCATTCCTGATGGACTAACCAAAAATGAAAAATGACACCTCATCCATAATGCCTCACGGTATGTTCTCGTGGTTAATGATTTGTATAGATTAGGATTAGATGGTACTTTTCTTAGGTGTCTACAAAAAAGAAGAGTCCAAATGTGCATTATTTGAAGTCCACAAAGAAATTTGTGGTTCTCATTCTAACGATCTGACTCTGGTCCAAAAAGCTGCTTAGAGCAGGGTATTATTGGCTAGATATGGAGAAAGAAGCTATCAGGTGTGCAAAATCTTGTAAGAAATGCCAGTTGCATGTAAATCTTATCCATGCTCCAGTAAGGGAGCTCATTCCCTTTGTCACACATTGGCCCTTTCAACAATGGGTATTTGATCTGATCAGACAGATTCACCCTTCATCTTCTAATGGACACAAGTTCATTATTACAGCTACTGAGTATTTCACCAAGTGGGTTGAAGTAGTCCCACTCATTAAAGTGACATGACAACAAGTCTCGTTGTTCATTCTAAACTACATCATTTATCTCTATGGCATACCTTCCTCCATCATCAGTGACAATGGAGGAAAATTTAAGAACAACACCATAGATGATTTGTGTGCAAATTTCAAAACCACACAACACTGCGTTGATAGGAATTTGTGACTGGTCTCATCACCAAATGTAAGTTGTCACCAGGCACCAGGGTACCAGTCAACTTCACCTATAAAGGTTGTCCAGGGAATAAATTCTTTGGGCCTTCAAGCACCTGAGTGTTGGGTCTCAATAGTGTGGGGAGCTAAGTTGGGTGTGTGACTATTTTGTTTGGGGGATAGCTGGTTTTTGGCTCGTCTACTCTAGGGATTTCATTAGTAGGTCAGGGTTTCCTACAAGCATGCATTATTTTACCAAATAAAGAGGAAAAGATATGCCAGGGTTAAGAGTTTATTCATTCTACTTATAGTTATACTAAATATTCCAAACATCAACCATGCTCTAATGAACTATACTAAATATTGAACATATACAAAACTAGCGATTCATACATATTCAATAGCAAGGGAAAAGAGGTCGTTAATCTACTTAAAATATTAGAGCAAAGGAAATCAAAAATATACAGCACAAAAGAGTGTTAACTTAGAGATCAGAACACCAACAACATCATTGCCATAATTATTCCTTCTTCATTAACAAGATTCCAGCATCACTAGTGTGTACATCAATGGCTCCAAGAGAGCATCTAACTAATGAGAACTATTAAGAACTACCGAGCATTGAGCTCTGCAACTACAAGAAATGAAATTCTAAATGCTAATAGTATGGACTACAAAATCATCAATTTCACCAACCCTTGAAATGAGGTTGGACTTGTTATTTATAAACATACATGCCCTAAATTTTTCCCTAATCTAACTATACACTCAACATTAAAATATAATATCCGGTGGCCGGTACTACCTAAACCAATTTACAATCACCTTGAAAAGAGTAGAGGTCTGACAGATCAACAAAAAAAGACAAGAAGAAAGAATAGAAGAATCGGCCTTGAGAAGAGAGTCAGAGAAATAATAGAAGAAATCCAATCTTCCTAGAGTTCGAGTCTACATGTCTCATTAATGAAAAAAGTGTCTCACTGTCTTCAATGCACCAGGTAATTCTACTGGAGTGGTGCCTTGGGAAGATCACCTATTAGGGCCATCCCTCTATCTGACATACCTTACTAGGGTCACCCACTTTTTGACACCCTTGTTGATTGCTAGATAATGACCGGTCAGCTCTAGGGAACCTGGAAATGGGTCATCAAAAGAATACAAAACTATTGGATCCAAAATTCTGGAGTTTGGGAGCTTATGCTCAAAGAATAATGCATGCTCAAAATACACACTACTGGTGATAATCCCCAGAATCCAGAGAACTTTATTTTCCTTTACTATTCTTGAATGCCTCCGAAAATTGGTTGATGCCATCTTCATCTATGTCCTTAATGCTATTCCTCTAGTTGTGGACAACCTCAAACTTATCTTGAACTTATCCTACTCTATTCTAGAATTCATCTACTAATTTCACCGAGTCATGAACCTGGAGCATCATCTTAGATATTGTTGATAGATTCCCTCTGTCAAAATCTCTAGCAGACTGATACCGGGACTCCATCAAATCATCATATTTACTAAGGACATAGTCCTCTGGTGAGCATGTTCTAGTGGTGAAGGGATAAAATTGTGACACCCTTCCAATGAATGCTTTGAATAGGTCCAATGGATACCATACCACCATGAATTTCTCCCTTAGGGCTGTGAGCAGTTTCTTGCATACCTAAATTTTGAGGCTAAGTATAGAGTACCAGGCTAGGAGGAATTCGAATGATTCCTCTCCCAAAATTCTCATCTCTATGATGACCTCTTCCCCAAAGTTAATGAATTCATCTAACCCAGCCTTCCACCCTTCATATTTCTCCAAGTTCCCTTCCCATATAACAATGGCATTGGTTACTTGGCCTAATATATTTTTGGCCAAGTAAAGGTCAGGGAGCAATACATCCAAAAATTTCCTTATGACCTTTATCTGTTTGGCAATCCACTTGTCCAAAACTTGTGCCTTCTTCTTCATGGCACTAAGATCATCCATGTCACCCTATGGAAGTGGTGGTTTAGAAGTGGAGGCTTCCAGACAGATTTTGGCTAGTGGCTGTGTAAGTTCTGCTAGAAGTCTGAGGAGATTTTCATTCTTCGCTCTTTCCTCCAACTTCTGTATTTGTTTATCATACTGGGCCTCTACTACCCAGGTTTCCTCTTTTAGTAGGTCTAACTCTCCTTTCTTATTTCTCCTCCCTAGAGGTACCTTAGTGATTGCATAATATTTAGTTCTTGCGGTTTCCGCATCTTTCTCTAGGGGAGGTGTTGCAATTATTGCAACTGTGCTTCCTCCCAGACTGGTTCAGAGGGTATGGACTGTCCAAGCCCTTTTAGGCTTCTTGGCCTCTATGTTTTGTCCCATCATCTCAGCCAAGGAGAGGGGAACACATGTTTTTTCCGCCAGGGCCTTTCTCTTTCTAGATTCCATGAGCCATTGTGGCAACTGGGGGAGTTTTATTTATAAGGCCTAGGTGTTGGGGCTCCCTTCAGAGTTCAGAAATGTATTCCCAGTATCTGCAATTTCATCAGGATCTTTCTCCTTTTCCTATTCCTATTCCTTCTCTCCGAAGGCTTTGATATCTTCCACCCTGGTGGCAACCTTATCCATGATGTCCAGGACCTCTTCTCCATTGGCATTAGCATCACATGTATCATCAGGGATTTCTCCATCTTTCTCAGCATCTATTGAATTGACATTTATATCCTTGGGGTTCTTCCCCTCATCTTGCTGCTATTTTTCACCTTTAGCATTATTCACAAGAATATCTTTCTCCATTGGAACATTCTCCAGAGGTGGCAGAGGTGTCTAACCAATGTTTGATAGGTGGGCCACTGAAACCACCTCATTAAATGTACTCTAGGGTGCTTGGTCACCCAGAGTAACCAAAGGCATTTGGAGCATGAAGGTTGGGGGTACAGTTGATCCCGTTGGTCTGGTTTCCCCAGTCATCGGTTGCTCATCATTTACTTGCCTAGATTCTACCTCAATCCCCTGGACTAGCCTTTCCTCCCCCTTAAGTTCCTTATGTTCTTCTTCTCGAACCTCCTACTCCGTGGCAATTTCTTTTTCTAAGATTTCTTCCTCGGCGGGGGTCCCTTCCTTTTCCTGGGTGGCAATTTATTCCACCACCTTATCTATTTCCCCAAGAAAGTTCATGAGCTCATCCATCCTGAAGATGTCATTGAAGTCATTATGTAGGGGAGAGATCTCTGAAATATCATCCAGTTTAGGGGAGTCTAAACCAACTTCCACTGGGGGAACATTGGGCATGTCGGGGCCAATGTCTATACTTGGGGGAGGGGCTACCTTCTACTTCTTATTTCTTTGTAATGGGGCCCCGACATCCAGAATATCTACAGACTCTGCCTCAGTGAATGTCCATGTTCTCATTAGGGTTTCCAACAAGGGGATCCCTCCAGGCAAGTAGATCCTAGTGGAGTTGCAAGGAGACTGCAGGAGAGCTGGGCACTTATCTTTTGGCTCGTCATCCTAGATGCCTCAATCTATTGATGAATTTGTTCCATAATGGGGAGTGGGCCTTGGCAAGGCACTTGCCCCAGGGAAATTATTTTCTCCTTCCCTTTGCTTTTTCTTGGTCCTACGGCTCTGGATGTTGAAGCAAACCTCCACACAATTAGGCCTTTACAACTGCTCCTCGAACACAACCACTCAAAATACTTATGACTATTATCAATAATGGCGTGACACACATCTTCAATTATTAGGTTCTTCAGGGTGCCCCAATCCATTGGAGGGATATCCAATTTGTCGATCCCCTACTCTTTGTATGATGGGTCCTCCAGAGGCCCATCATTTGTAAAATCTTTGGGGAAACCCCTAAGGTTGAGGTCCTTCATTAAACCCTTGGGAATATGGGAGTATTGTTGGGCCTGGAGAACAAAACTATCCTGGAAATCTGCCCAGAAATCTTCAATGTCATCTTTGTGCGGTGCGGATGCCTAGGGTAGTGCCTCTCTTATCTTTCTTACCAGATCAAAATTGCTTCTAGTATGGTGGAATTCAGCCAGTCCTAGAATCTTTAACTCATTGTCAGCCTCCTTGGCTATCATGAGACTAAAAGAATAGTTCCCACAAGTGATTGGTAATGGAATTGATATGACCTTCTTTAATGCAAAAAATGTGTGGAGCTCTAGGATTTACCTGTAGAACTCTAAAAGAATAATCCTATCACCACAATGTTTGGGGAGTAGGTAGGGTGTCCCAGAGAAGCTAGTCACCCAAATGTATGTATGCTACTTTAATTGAATAAAATAATTTTTGTAAGTGCTCACTAGGTTCATTCGCTCTTGCGACAACTAGTACCCGGTGTTCTGAGTAAGTGTCAAAATGTTGTGGTAAACAAATGCGTTGTTCATCCTGCAAAAATTAGGGAAGCTAAGTTCCCATTGAACCTGGGGATAATGTTCCCATGGAACCAACTGGCCAGGCCCGTTCCCAAGAATTCTTACTATCTGTAATCCCCCAAAAGTGGGTCTTTGTTGGGCCAGTTCCCATAATACATAGGATGTCATGTAGAATTTTGAATTCTGGAAGATATTCTTTAGATGTGTGTCTACATGATTGGCGATGATATCCACCTAGTTGAAGGTCTAACTATGGGTGGTGATACAGTAGAGGAAGTAATAAATCCATGCTGAAAATTCCAGGGCATGAGGCTCTCCAAAGAGCCTACACAAAAAATATGATTCCCACCTCAATGCATTCTTTGAAGTCTCTGTGGGGAATCTCCAACTTCATCTTTTTATAGTCCCTTCTTGGGGACTTCAGCTAGTGAGTGTTGAGATGTTTTTAGGAGAGGAGGGAGATCTCCTTGAACTCCTTTAGTGATACAGACCAGGAGATAACAATAGCTCCCTTGAATTGGGGGATCCCCAGCCCCAAAGTGAAAGTGATAGCATCCAAATTGACAATGGGTGTCGGATAGTGTAGTGGCAGGGTATCAGTGAGTAAGAAAAACTAGGTGGGGGCATTGTAAAAAATTGATAGTTGAAGGAATGGCTTTGGTTCTTGCACCGAGTAGGGAAAACTTGTAGCCTTGATAACTCTAGAGGCAGTCATGTACTTTTTCATATCATCTTCAGCGGCCCTCTGTTGATATATGGTTTGAACCAAGCTCTGCATTTTAGCCCATTCTGGGCTCAGTATCTATGATTTCTTACAATTTGGAGTGCACTTTAGACCCCACAAGAACACCCTCCCTCTGGTACTTGGAGGTTAATGGAAGTTTGGTGAGCATCTTTTTTTCTTTCATTTTTGTTACCACCCGAGTGGAGGTGGTTGGAAGCTCCAGACTCCCAGGAGTTGTCACTTCAGAAATGTTGATAGATTATTTGCAACCTACAAGACCAGAGAACCCTCAATACATATAATATGATAAAAAAACATTTTATGGACTCCGGGGAGTTCACTGCCATCTTGCACCTGTTCAAAAAGTATTATTACGTATCAAAATCCCAAAATACAAAATTTATCAGAGGTTGGATTCTGATCAACACTTGGAGGCTCTAGGGTATTAGTTTAGGTGACAAAAATGAAATGAAAACCTAGGGGCTTCCCAGTACTTAGAGTGCAGAGCAACTAGCCATTATCAACGTGATCGGCAGTGAGCCATTTTCGGCTAACATGGGTTATTACATGGACATTTGACAGACAACATAAAGTCTCTTAATGATGACAACTGGGCTGGTACATGAGAAATGAATGCCAATTGGGACATCATTTGAATGACCACTCATGGGAGATTAATCTCGCCATTAAGGAGAAAGGATAGAAGAGAGAGAAAACTACCATGGCTCAAACAGGTGAGTTGCCAAGTTTGAACCAGGCAAGCACCATGAGGACAAGCTCATCACTTTGGGGTAAAATGTGAAAGGGAATGGTGAGATTGATGCAAAATAAGAAGGATATATATCAAATATACATGAAATATATAGAGGGCCAAAGAACCACAAGGGTCGAAGCACAACTTGTAGGCTAACCCTAGGACAAACTATATATAGTTATATATAGGAACCACTAAACTACAAGGTATATAAAAGCTATTTTTTACCAATTTACAACTACACAGAGGGTGGACAACCCTCTGGAAGAGTTTTCCCACCAACAGGGGTGACAGAAGATAGAGAAAAAACAAAACAAAAATAAAACAGAATGGAACCAAAACCAAAAACCAAGAAACACACACAAACAAACAAAGAAAAAAGTATGACGAACAAAACTAGAAAGGAGAACTGAAGGACCTACCTGAAAACATAGGGAATGTGGAGGAATGAGTATGGGAGTCTCTCTACAATTGATTCACCTTCAAATGACCATGACCTAATACTACTAATTTTTGTTGATCAACTGTTAATCATAGAGATCAAATTGAACTTAAACGCTATTGAATCGCCTTAATCGCCTTTGAATTATTTTAATCACTCTGAGTATTTTGATCGTGGTAAGTGAAAAATGAGTGGTAAATCCTATTTATATTGTGAGGGTAAAAAAACATGTTTCTTTCTTCTACAAACCCTAGGAAAGGAAAACCTCTAGATTCCAGGCCTGGGGATTCCATGCAGCCACACCTTCCAACAAAAAGAAGACACGATGATAGAGAATCCCGGAGTCTGGGATCCGGTTGACTCAAGACAAACACACTCTAAGACTGGGTCTTGGAGGAAAGAGAACCAAAAGAAAAAGAAAACAACCCTCACGGAAGCAAAGCCTGGAGGAAAACAAAAAGGAAACAAAAAGGAACCAAGGAAAAACAAAAGCGAAAAGAGGGACCCAACATTTTGCCTACAAAATGTAGGGACACATATGCAGGGTATAAAAAATGGAAACCCACTGGGATGAATTCCTTAGTGCATTCAAGAAATTTAGAATCTCTGGTTAGCAAAACTGAAATTAATCTTTACCTGGGGCATTCTTCTTGCAAAGCGTGAGGTGTCTCAGAAAATCTGACTCATCATTGATTTAATATTTTGGTCTTTCATCCATTGTGAGGTGTGTGCTTTGAAATAAAATCAAGCCAATGATTTCTGGGAGTAGTAGAGAGGGGGCACTAAATAAAGAGGACTAAGGTCATCATATCTTGCATGTTTCCCTCAGATACCAGAATTATCTATTCGTTAGTTTTTTTTGTTTTTTTCTCTTTTGAAGATGGGAAGGCGATACTTCTTTCATCATGAACCTTAAGCTTAGCTAATTTTCATGGTGGTACCTCTTTCACCTTGCCACGTAATTCCTATTGCCAAATAGGAGAGAATGTTCTTGATGCGGGATATTTTAATAATTTTCAAACTTGGCCAATAACTAGTGCAACCGATCTACCCTCAAGGACCATGCAATTACTTGCTTCTTAGATTTTCTGTTAACCAATGTTCAAAATTTCAAGATATAAATCTGATGAATATTACTCGTAACCCATTACTATACGTACAAACCAACTCCAGAGTGTGGAAAACTTCCACCATGCTAACAATAGATTCCAAACTACCCAAAATGCATAAGGTACCATTCTAGGGACTAGATGTTATGTGAAGCATACCTGTCTACAAGAAGAAGACAACACACAAGGAACGCGAAATAAGAAAACCCCAAAAAAAGAGCAAGCAAGAAAATTAAGGCGGTCCCAAAGGATGACCAAAAATTCTATTTACAAGGACAAGGCACTCCAAGAGGAGAACTAGGGAGATATTTATATGCAAGGAATTTACATATAGTACAACTTTAGACAATCTTACCACCAACCTCATTCAAAATAGTGCTTGAGAAACTACCCATTGATAGGCAATGGGATGACCTCTCTAGTTGTAGTATTGATGCGATAAGTATTTTCCCCATAGATCTCAAATATCAAATATGGTCTAAGCTAGAGCCGTTGAAACTTAGTGTGCTTTCCCTTCTTTTCCTAGACCTTGTCCCAAAAAAGGACCACATCCAAAATCTGAAAGGCCTTATACTAGGCTCTCTAATCAAACCATCATTTAACTACTACTTGGTGAAGCGGAAAAGTGTTCTAATGTCATGTCTCTTTGCTCCTCCATTCTCACTAGGTTCAGGAGCCAAACCTTCACAATGTTATCCCAGTTGTTGAATTCTTGCATAAACTGTAAGATCGAGATTTGTAAGTTGATGGGAAACACTGGATTCTGGCTGTAAACCTGATGAAATGGGAAAGTCCCCAGGGCTTCCTTTATTCTGATGTGATCCACCCAGAGGGAAAACCTAAGCTTTTTGTGCTAGTCCCAGGGGTTTTTTTCTAACAGATGTTTGACCACCTCCAACAAATTTTTATTAGTGGATTCAACTACCCCATTACCCTGGGGGTAGTAGTTGCTAGATAAATTTAGGGTGATCTTCCTTTCGTAGGTCCATTCAAGTAACTGTGCTGAAGAAAACACTGAACTATTGTCACACACTATAGCGAATGACATTATGAAATGGGTGACTATGTTTTCTTCCTGGAATTTAATAACTACATCTGCCATGTTATTTTAGTAAGGAATTGCTTTAGACCATCGGGTGCAGTAATCGGTAGCAGTCATAATGTATAGGTGGCTGGTAGATGAGTTGGGGTTGATTTCGTTGATAAAATCAAATGCCCATTAATTGAAAGGTGTAACTTCAAAGACCAGATACAAAGGCATGGTCGGGTTCCGCACATGATGTGCCACCATTTGGAAAGTGTGGCACATCCTAATGTGAGTATAGACATCCTTAAAGATGAATGGCCAATAGTATCTGACCCAAAGAATCTAGTGGGTAGTTGCATCAGCTGAGCCATGCCAGGTGCCAAACTACCCGTGAAACTCTTCAATTATTTTAGCAGCTTGATCCCTATCTATGCACAGGAGGTATATCCATTCATAGTTCCTGCAGAAAAGTGTTTCATTTTTTATCATAATGTGTGCACTTTTCAGCCATAGGGCATGACGTTTGTTTTGGGGAAGCCCCTCCGGGCATCTTTTGTTGAGAAGTAAGTACACCAAATCAGTATACCATGGGTCTTGGGTGATGAACTCCACTATATACATTTGGAATTAAATGTCTAGAGTTCCTTTATCCATTTCTCTACATAGTCTCTGGCCTCAGACTATCTTCATGGGTTGCCTTTCTAGATCATATTCTTGGAGGATGGCCATCCATTTCCCCTGGTGTTCACCTAGTTTACTCTGTAGCAGTAGAGATTTCATAGCCTAGTCTGGGATGATAGCATATACTTTTCTCTAGAGAATATAGTGCCAGAATTTCTTCACGGTGTGAACTAGAGAAAAGGCTTGCTTTCCCAAAGATGAGTATCAAACTTTGACATTCTTGAAGAGGGGGCTCATGAAGGCAATATGTCATTCTTTCCCTTCAACTTTCTGGGTTAGGACCACCACTGCGAAATGTGGTGAGGTGAAGGAGTATATGTGGAATGTGAGGGAATAGTATGGACTCGCCAGGACTGCTGCCTCCACTATGGTTTGCTTGATTTGAGAAAATGCTCGCTTCACTTTGGGGCTCCATGTTAGCACTTTTTCTTGAAACACTTACCTAATGATGACAGTATACCTTATATACTTGAATGCAACCTCTTTTAGGCAAGAGAAAGGCTAATTTCTAAGGATTGGATAATATCCTTCTTCATTTTTGAGCTCCACAGACTCAGGCAGGTATTACCTTTTAAAGATTACTAATATTTCAGCCTATGTATATTTGGTGGATTGATTCATTCACTGGTTATGCACCTAAAACCTCACTATAACAACTTATAGAACACTTTAGAGATAGCAATGATTAATTTGAAATAGAGTATTATAAGCCAGGCTATGGTTTTGATAACATGAACCAATGAGACAAGGATTTTCATCCTTCTTCCTTTTGTCTTTAGGAGGGATAACCTGATGATTCACTCTCTAAGGAATCACTAAAATGGACACTGTCCTGCTGACATAAGTCCTTAATGAGTTCAGCTCATTTGTTCTAAAAACCAGATGAAATTGATTAATTTGTGTATAACTAAATGGAGAAAACACTTGCTCAGCAAACTCTAGATTAGTTCCTATTCCTTGGGAAAAGATTCAATGAAAACATATGTCAACAATAAAAAACTAATGCAATACTGAAGAATGCCTTACAAACTTCATACAATCCAGATTGGATGCCTTACAAACAATCTACTCAAGTCAATACTTCTTCATCAGATCTTCACAACTATGTCCTGCTCTCTGAAATCATTTATAAAATTTAACTCTCTCCTTGAGAAAGAGTCACAAATGATTAGACACACTACCTTGTAGTAGGTATATTTCAGATGCCTTACAAATGAGCTATACTAGAGCATAAACCACAGTTAAAAGAGACAAGACAATAATGAATATGAACTGCATTGTATTCTCGTTAATCCAATTTGTTTCCAGACATCCAGACAATAAACTCAAGAAGTAAACATGAAAAAGAAGTATGCTTTACAAATAAAATCTCCAAACCAAATGGTAACTTGTACTGAACCAAAGAAAGATAGGAATAAGAACAAGACCAAGAACTTCCATAGGAACCAAAATAGGAACCTAAAATCAGAACCCCTAAAACAAAAAAGAGAAGAGAATAAATAAGAAGAGAAAAACCCTAATATTCCTGAGATCTTCACACCTATCCCTCTTCCTAAAATCTGATCTGCTCAATCTCCTTTTCAAAATATCTGATATATTCTATTAATAACTGAGTCCATCTGTCCTAGAAAATATCTTCTCACAAAACCTCCCAGACAGCTCTCACAAATCTGATTTTAAAATGAAATAAATGTGCATTATGTCTCATCCCTTTGTACAAATCTGATTTTGTTTGCGCCTTCAAAATCTGACCTTTCTTTTCCTAAAAAAATCTAATTTTATCTCTATCTCTGAAAAAATCTGAATATCCCTTGTGTTGAAACATCTCCCGGAATGCAACTCTTAACATTTGAAAATAAAATACCTTTTCCAAATATGCACTTTACCCTTTAAAATCTGCATATCATTTAAATTTCCTTTGAAAACCCTATTTTCTACCTATTTTTCCTAGAAACCATGAGATTTTGACAACTGGCACATGCTGATTCACTGTTATAAACTGGATTTTTAACCATGCCTTTATCCCTGGGTACCTTTTTCACTTTGTCTCCAAGTCTCTGAGTATTTTGCCTAACCATGGTTAAATCTGGCGACCATGCATCAACCATAATCTCACAGGCTATCTGCATCTGGTGACCATGTGACCACACTTAGTCTCATAGTCGTGAGCAATTTTCAAATCTTCTGGCAACCCTGGGAAACCTCACGACTGGCATCAGGTGGCTAACTCCCATCTGGCGACCATGTGACCAGCGGCTAACTCCTTGTCGTGACAATCATCTCCGGCATCTGGCTACTTTGCGACTAACCGCTAGAGATCAATCACCAATTCTTGGTGGTTTATCCCTGGCATCTTTTGACTGTGTAACTAACCACTAGCGATCAGTTTCCAAGTCTCTAAATCTTGGCAGTTTATTGCAATTTGTCTCCCGACTGAGTGACCGAAACTTCTCGTGACCATGCGACCGGATGCCGCGTGTTGCTTTCACCAAAATTTGTTTTCTTCCATTTTTGGGCATGAAAACTGAGGTGGTCAGATGACTGGGTGCGTACATGGATAAAGAATGCATTTTGGTATATAAAGACCAAAAATGCCCTTTGCAGACTAAATGTGGGATAAAGGAAATGCATTATTTCTCCACTTTGCTGAAAGTGTGAGGAGAACTGCTCACCAATTGCAATGTTTCTCTACCAATGAAGACCACCAATGTGTTTTAATGGCTAGGGCACCCCTTCCCATGGAGTCACTTTTGCAAAATGCATTTAAAATCTTTCAAAAAACTTAAAACTTCTCCATAAAAAGCTATCGCAGCAGCTGGAAATACTAGATTGCAATATAGTTTTTGATTTTAATGTTTTAAAATCTGCAATCTCCCTCCATTTACTACTTGCACAGGAACTCATGGCACTTCCATTTGTAGAGGAAAGTCTTTTTCTTGGTTTTGTTCCTTATTGTATGTGTTAATTTTGGCCTTGTTAATCAACCACACACTTCAACATAGTCCTTCTTCACCAGGTACACATAAGACTGAATATGAGATTATTCATCTTATCTACCTGCGTGATTCAACCTATTGCCTTCTATCTAGATGAGGTTTTTGAAATTGCTCTCAGGACGAGAGTCTCACAACCATGGACCAATCTAAGAACGAAGGATTTATCATGATAAATACAATGCAATGCAAGATTATGCTAAGAAATGAAATATGAGAGATTAAGCTAAGACATGATTTCAATGCAATTTAGTCTAGAAATTGAAACTATCTTATTTTCAAAATGAAATTAATCTATATGAGATTAGCAAGAAAATGAGAAAACAATTTAGTATTCTAACAATGCATATTTTCTCTAATAATTAAGGGGGTTTGAATGAAGAATGAGAGTTCTTTTATAGACTCTGAGAGGATCAGAATAGAAACTTTCCTGTTCTGAAATAAAACAAATAGAAAAGCCAAATAAAAATAGAAAGCTTTATTGAAAAGAATTCAATAAATTATTTTCTTCCTGCTTTAACCGTTTTATCTCTTTGATTTAATATTGTTTTATTTGAATTTAATTGTTTTATTTCTCTTTAAAACACAATTAATTCAAAGTTTCCATTTTTGAATAGAGATAAGATTTTTGATAGAATATTCAATTAATTAAATAAATATGACCTCATAATTGCTTTTTCTCAATTATCTGAATAATTAAATTCAATTATTGAAATGAGGATATTTACTTAATAATTAAATATTATTTAATCCATTTTCATGTGTCTCAGCTAAAGAGGGTGAATTTAATTTAATTAAAGTGCTAGGACTTTATTAATTAAATTAATTCAATCATAAGGTTTGTTTAGCCAAATAGGTAATTAGGAATTAAACATGATGTATGATTAATACAGATTTAGGATTTTTTGTATTTGACACTTAGGTCGAGTAGAGTGAGTGAAAACTCAGAATTGCCTAGTACAATAGGACTTTGATGATTTAGAAGAATAACAAATGCAACAAAATTGGTTAAGGTTGAACGATGCCAATTTTGGGGTGTTACATTTTGCCCCTCTTTGAATTGATGTACGAGCAGCGCATTAATTAAAAGAATAGTCTAATGCCTGAAGCATAGAAGAAAGGATTTTGAACACCTAGTTTTGACCATGAGGTACGAAAAACTAAACATGGTGTCAAGTGATTTGAAAAGCATGGAACACCCAGTTTTGACCATGAGGTATGAAAAACTAAACATGGCGCCCAAGTGATTGAAAAGAATGGAACACCCAGTTTTGACCATGAGGTACGAAAAACTGAACATGGCGCCCAAGCGATTTGAAAAGCATGGAACACCCAGTTTTGACCATGAGGTACAAAAAACTAAACATGCCATAAGTGATTGAAAAGCATGGAACACCCAGTTTTGACTGTGAGGTACGAAAAAATGAAATGCCCCAAGTGATTGAAAAAGCATGGAACACCTAGTTTTGACCATGAGGTACGAAAAACTAAACATGAGGTACGAAAAACTAAACATGGCACCAAGTGATGAAGATTTTTGAAAATTAGATTAGATTGATTTGAATAGATTCAATGATGTAATCATCTTGCCCCCTCGGGACCAAAATTGAAAGATGACACGTCATAATGATGATGAAGAGCAAAAAATCATAGATAGATGTTGAGTCGAAGATCAAGAAGAACTCAGAATAGATTACAAAATAATTCAGAGGATTCAGAATTAATTTTGAGTGATTTCGAGGTCTGGTTGACCAAGTTTGACAGGGGTTGACCAGAGTTGACTTTTGAAGAAAAAAGTCAAAGATTTTAAAAAATGATGATATGATAAGATTCTGACAAGAAAGTGATGTCAGAAGGGTGATTGCACAAGCGTCCGATCGTGTCGGTCCTGAAAATTTTAAAATATGATTTTGAGCTATATAGAAGTGTCAGATTTTGATTTCGATCCCGAAAATGGGTTGAGCATATAGCTGAAGATGGAGAGCGAGGATCAAACACTTGGTCAGTCATGATGAAACCAAGACTCTAAAGAAGAACTCCCCTATGTATGAACCCAAGAGAATGAAATGAAGAGAACACTGAATTGCTGCCACAATGCAAGTCTAGAATGAAAATGCAATCCTATGCTAGATGCAATATGAAAATGCAATTCTATGCTAGATGTAATATGAAAGTGCAATTCTAGGACATGGTTGTGAGGCCCATCATATATTTATCATCATTGAGCATTTTTTGGAACATCAAAGTCGATACAACCCTTACTGGCGCCACAATGCAACCATAAGGATATGAATATGACTTATCATCGGATAAAATGTAGGAAAAAATGTAAGCACCAGGGAACAAAAGCCAAGATGACCTGAACATTATTTCTAGTTAATGTTGCAAGAGTACACCAGTATTAAGGCATTCAAAGCCAAGATAACCATGAGTGTGATCATGCGTAAACAAACAGATCAATAACAAGAAAAACAATAACAAACAGAGCAATAACAAGTAAGGAGATAGTACTGACCTCACCATGGCATACAAATAAACAAGATCGAGGGATGTGAGGCTGTTCCACCTTATTGCAGGAGCTCTTATCACATACACCTTGTTTATTTTATGTTGTCAGATCATCGGGACTATGCCAACAAGCAGTAGACAAAGAAAATGTCAATGAAATCCATAAGAATAGACAACATACAAAGAAATATTCAAGCATAGCTCAGCCTGTTTTAAATTTTTTGAATGTAGATGTGTATGAGGTGTTGAAAAATACCATTGTGCTTGTGCGTGCATTGTGTTTGATTGTTATCAATAGATGTTTACATTTGAGATATTTGATATGTGTTAAAAAAAAAGATGTGTCCAAAGATAGTGTTAAAAAACACTGTTATGGTGGTGTTGAAAAACACCAGTTTGTTTTAGTAGCGAGTTGTCCTTGAGAAATGACAAGATTACTGACTCAAGTGTAAACCAAATGTGTGATCAAATGAGGGGGCCCATGCCCCCAAGTAATGATGACTGACTTGGTGTATGTTGCGAGGACAAACCAAATGTGATTGCCCCCAAGTGTATGGCACTGAATCAATGACAAGTCAGGAGGATCTGCAAAGGGACCAAAGTGTCACGAAAATGACCAAAATATATGTACAAACTAAAGTGTATAATTGTCAAGACCAAGTATCGATAGATAGAGTGTGTGAGTATAACTCTAATTGGAATGGATGTGAGAAATCTCGATAGAATTAGCAACAGTAGGCAGACGCAGTGAGAACCACTGGTGACTGATGCGAGAGAGATTCTCAAAATGAAGTGATCATGGTATAAGCTATACATCAGTAGGAAGACACAATGAGAACCTCTGGTGACTGATGTGAGAGAGATTCTCAAGAATAGAGAGCTCTGTATAAGCTAAGTGACAGTAGGTAGACGCACTGAGAATCACTGGTGACTGATGTGAGAGAGATTCTCAAGAATAGAGAGCTCTTTATAAGCTAAGTGACAGTAGGCAGACGCAGCGAGAATCACTGGTGACTGTCACAAAGTAGATCCAAAAGATAATAAGACAATTCCCCCAAGACTAGGAGGGTTGCCCCGAGAGTATAACCAGTTTCAATCCATGTGAGTTGGTGTCTTGACAGGAACTGAAAGCAAATGAAAGCAAGAAAGCAGCAATGCGGGAAAGCAAATGCATAAAGCCAAGCGGTGCTATGATAAATATAGCATTGTGGAACAAGAGGTGCCTGTTTACCAGGTTTTTACCTTCTTGGTAGAAATTCTTTTTTTTACCATGATGCCTGTTTGCCAGGTTTTCATCAATGGCACTTTTTTTTCTTTTTCTCTTTTTTTGCATTTTTCAATTTTTTTATTTTTTTGTATTTTTGGAATATATGATTTTTTTGGAGATACATCAAAGCACGTATTCCTAGGTTTTCACTAAGATGATCATTTTTTTTAGGAATTTTTTAGATTTTTGAATTTTTTTAGGACTTTAGTATATACATGAGCACACTGAAGATGTCTCAGCTGTAGAATAGCTTCAAATGAAGAGTGTTGATGGGCTCTTTGAGTTGTTCTCCTTCAGTAGTAGAGAGTTGATAGGTACCAGACCCAAACACTGTAGTAACAATATATGGACCAAGCCAATTAGGTTCAAACTTGCCTTTCTGGACCTGATGTTGCTGATTTTTAGGGTTCTCTCTTAAAATGAGATCACTTTCTTGGAAGTCTCTTGGTCGGACCTTCTTGTTATAGCTTTTAGACATCCTCTTTTGGTATGCTCTCAGGTGATCGAATGCCACTTGGTGATGTTCATCAAGTAACTCCAGCTCTTGTAGCTGAGATATTCTAGTATCTTCATCATTGATGAGGCCTTTCAGAGAGACTCGCAAAGAAGGAATCTCGACCTCAATAGGTAGCACCGCATCTGCCCCATAAACCAATGCATAGGGTGTAGCTCCTGTTGGTGTTCTAATACTTGTCCTATATTCCCAAAGAGCTAGATTGATCCAGAGATGCCAGTCTCATCTGGATTTATGTACTATGTGATGTAGGATCTTAAGGATTGTTTTGTTGGAAGCTTCCGCTTGTCCATTACCCTGAGGATAATAGATGGAAGACCAGTGTTGAGTAATTTTGAACTTAGA
>MU224526.1:1141568-1161861 GCA_018584345.1 Thuja plicata | reverse complement strand
AGATGGAAGACCAGTGTTGAGTAATTTTGAACTTAGAGAAAAGCTCTATCAAATCCTTATTTTTAAACTGTCCCCCATTATCTGTGATAATCGCTGAGGGTACACCATGCCTGCAGATGATGTAATTAAGAATAAACATTGCTACTGTTTTTCCACTGGCAATGGTGAGAGGGACTGCCTCCACCCACTTAGTAAAATAATCTGTAGTTGTAAAAATTATGTCCATTGGAGGACGAGGGGTAGATCTGACCTACCAAATCAAAGGCCCATTGCTAAAATGGCTAGAAATTAATAAATGGAATCAGCTCCTTGGCTGGAGCATGAATCAAGTTTCCATGTAATTGACATTGTTTGCAGGACTTAGTAAACTGCGTTGCTTCTTTTTCCATGTCTGGCCAGTAGTAACCAGCTCTAAGAAGTTTGCGGGCCAATGTCAGGCCGTTAGAATGTGACCCACAGATGCCTTCATGCACCTCTACTAATGCTTGTTTGGAATCATCAGGTTCTAAACACCTAAGGAGGGTACCGTCTAGACCACGTCTATACAAGTCATTAGCAATGATGACAAACTGTGAAGCACTGCGGATTAGGTGACATTTCTCATTCTGAGAGTAAGTGTCTGGAATGATCTGGTCACGTAGGTAGGAGAATATGTGATGGTAGCAAGATGAGTCATGTCCTATGATAGAACAGATCATCTGGGAGTCAGGGGAGTCATAGGCTGGGTAGCATAACATCTCCACCAGGAATTCGTGTCAAAAATCATTTTCAGGCATTTGCAGCATAGAGGCAACAGTAACCATGGTGTCTGCTGCTTTATTATCTGCCCTTAGAACCTTTTGAAATGTGATGTGAGTAAAATACTATTTAAGATCATCAACCAACCATTTGTAGGGTATCAACTTATCGTCTCTTGTCTGATAGATATCATTAACCTGATTGATGACCAATTGGGAATCTCCAAGAACATTCAGTTCATCCACGCGCCACTCAAGGGCGATCTTCATACCGTTGATGAGAGCTTCGTACTCAGCAATGTTTTTTGTACAAGGAAACATCATTTTGTATGCTTTTGGTAATGAGTATCTTTGAGGTGTAATGAACGGGATCCCGACACCTGACCCCTTTTGGGTAAATGAACCATTGAAGAACATAGTCCATGAGCGATGTGTAAGAAGGAATATGGACTCATCTGGAAATTCATTGTGCAATGGCCGATGATCGACTAGAGGTGCTTCCGCCAATGTGCAATGGTTGATGATCGACTAGAGGTGCCTCCACCAATTGATCTGCCAGAAATGTATGTGTTAATTCTGGCCTTGTTAATCAACCACACACTTCAACATAGTCCTTCTTCACTAGGTACACATAAGACTGAATATGAGATTATTCATCTTATCTGTCTGTGTGATTCAACCTGTTGCCTTCTATCTAGATGGGGTTTTTGAAATTTCTTTCAGGACGAGAGTCTCACAACCATGGACCAATCTAAGAATGAAGGATTTATCATGATAAATGCAATGCAATGCAAGATTATGCTAAGAAATGAAATATGAGAGATTAAGTAGACATGATTTCAATGCAATTTAGTCTAGAAATTGAAACTATCTTATTTGCAAAATGAAATTAATCTATATGATATTAGCGAGAAAATGAGACAACAATTCAGTATTCTAACAATGCATATTTTCTCTAATAATTCAGGGGGTTTGAATGAAGAATGGGAGTTCTTTTGTAGACTCTAAGAGGATCAGAATAGAAACTTTCCTGTTTTGAAATAAAACAAATAGAAAAGCCAAATAAAAATAGAAAGCTTTATTGAAAAGAATTCAATAAATTGTTTTCTTCCTGCTTTAACTGTTTTATCTCTTTGATTTAATATTGTTTTATTTGAATTTAATTGTTTTATTTCTCTTTAAAACACAATTAATTCAAAGTTTCCATTTTTGAATAGAGATAAGATTTTTGATAGAATATTCAATTAATTAAATAAATATGACCTCATAATTGCTTTTTCTCAATTATCTGAATAATTAAATTCAATTATTGAAATGAGGATATTTACTTAATAATTAAATATTATTTAATCCATTTTCATGTGTCTCAACTAAAGAGGGTGAATTTAATTTAATTAAAGTGCTAGGACTTTATTAATTAAATTAATTTGATCATAAGGTTTGTTTAGCCAAATAGGTATTTAGGAATTAAACATGATGTATGATTAATATAGATTTAGGATTTTCTGTATTTGACACTCAGGTCGAGTAGAGTCAGTGAAAACTCAGAATTGCCTAGTACAATAGGACTTTGATGATTCAGAAGAATAACAAATGCAACAAAATTGTATAAGGTTGCACGATGCCAATTTTGGGGTGTTACACTTAGAAGCTTTCAATTCCTCCATTTCCTATGCTGAAATTCATCTTAGTTAATTTCTAAAGCCTCATTAACAAATCACTTGAGGAACCCTATCAAACAACTATCATGCCTGGTCTGTATTGCTACGCTAGCTATGGAAATGGCTTTGTATTTTATTGATATTGCCCCCCCCCCCAAAAAAAAAAAAATAGCGTGTGCTCTCCTTTCATGGCATGAGTTTCACTTTAAATACTGCGCAGACCTTGGTTGCAGTTTATTCAATGTTTAGCCCCCAATTCTCTCTAATATAAAAAACATCATTAAACATTAGAAGTTTCCCTGTTGTCTACGCAGCCCATTAGCAATGTAAGTTTGTTTTATAATCATCAAAATTCACCAAAATAGACTCAACTGTTCCCCTTTGTTGCCGCTGGTTATGGATACATGAATGGTATGGTCATTCATTTAGAACATAGAAAATACCTAGAAAGTAATCTGACCCTGTAGTTGCAAGCTATTCCCATGAGAATACAACTGGCATTAAAAACACAACTCTGTCATGTGGACAATCTGATAGAATGTTGAACGGTGGATGACATTGATTGTTGCTTTGCATCACTTGAAAACCCTCTTGCAATGTTGCCTCTTGTCCATAATTTAAATTTCAAACATTAAATACAAACTGGTGGCCTTTATAACCATTTTGACACTTATGCAGTTTGATCACATTAATGGTAATTAGCCTTTGGGGCCGCCTCTAAAAATTCACTGAAACAAGTAAACTAATCCCATCACTTGGAAAGAAGATTCATTGATTACCATTGAATACACATGCAGAAGGGGCTTGCCAGATTCATCATCAGGTACAAGATATAACAGTGCAAACTTAGCCTTTCAGAAAACTTGTGTAGGTGCAAATGCTGGAATAACATAAATCCCCTTCAGATCAACCATTGCAAAAACATTGAAAAAAGCTCTGAAATTTCACCATTAGGTCAAATATTAAATTCATATGCAATGAGGATGTTCCCATAATCAGACCCTAAAAATATATTTTAGATAGAAAGATATCACTTATGCAAAATGGCCATTCTGAAAACTTAATTCTGCTTTGCACTGCAAATTGAACAAACTGCCTCTGAAACTGAATTCATAGGGTCATCAAAAAGATCTTTCAGAAACTCAACCTCTGAAGCTTGATTAAATGTCACATGTAGAACATGACCCCTCAATTAACTTATTCTGAAAGAAAACAATTCAACTGATACCAATCTGCAAAGTTAGCACCCTAAACACTTTCTGAACTGAAGCACAACAAATATGTAGAAATTGGGTTTGGAATCGGCAAAGAAAAGTGATCTACCGGATTGGTCAAAGTTTGGGAATCTTTAGAGGAGTTCATTCCTAGGTCTAAAATGTATATCCACATTCAATTATGTCTAACCTCGAACCAGGTGTAAGCAGGGAAACCACAAAGTAGGTCATTTAATTCTGAATTCTGCATTTTCAGTGAAATTTTAATAAATCAGAAATGGAAGGGCTCTGGAAAAGTGGATAAATGGATTGGCAAGAATATATAAATCCTCAAGTGAGTACACTCCTATTTTTTCAATGTGAGGGACAAGTCAATTATCCAAAATGTTCACCCGGGTATAGATTTTCAAGAAAGTGGACAACTTAGCAATTCTGCATTTGAATATTCAGGAAATCAAAATTATTCACCAATGGAATGGTTCTAAAAAACTTGTCATCTGATTTGATAGGGATCTGCAAACTAGAAATATTGGAGTGTGTGACCATTGGAACACAGTGCAAAAGGAATTTTCTCAATTGAATCAACTGGTCAAAAGTTATAACGTTTCAAAATGGCCTATTCAGATTTCTAGGCAAAACAAAGATGCAAACAATTCTGAGCAACCAACTTTGGGGAGTATTAAAACCTATCAAATGGATTGGGAATGGACTAAGATCTAAAACATAGACTCTCTGATATGCATGTAAGAAATTCCCAAAGTGGTGGGTCATGAAACATTTCTAGGTGCAAGATATTCAAAAGCAAACTAGGCCATTTACAACAGATTGACATGAGCAAAAATGCAGACTTAGATAATCCCCTCAAAATGACTACTCCTAAAACATATCAGAATTGAAATTCAGGAGTTGTAACCCACTGCATATGCCAAATGAAAGGCATTGAAGCCTCTTCCCAATCTGTACCTCATAAAAATCATCTGGGCATCCTTTTCAAGCATTCTAACTGAGCCTTCTCAGACAAAAATTTCAAGGGTATTCACTTTGCTCAACTAAAGAATTTAACATGGTCACTCCAAATTTGTTCCAAATTTAGGAGTACCAATAGTGGCTCTGACCGAGGATGGTTCAATCCAAGTTTATACTAAGAACCACAGATCTCTGGAGTAGCAGACCACCCCAAAACATAAAAATCAGATTTACCCTTTCTCTTTTCACTTTCTCACTGACACCACCTCTCAAAACTTTTCAAAAAATGGGGAAAAATATACTGAAAGCAAATGCACAACTGAAAAGGAAATCAATTGTACAATATTTCCATTATCTACAAGAGGCTCAAAACCCCCAAAATTGAGATCAACTCTTACCTCTATCATACATCTGATTTTCATCTCCATATATCGGAGGTAAATTGAAACTTTTTCTATCATGTGTCTGATCAAAAATACTGCCACTCTGTACTAACTCATCACATGAAAACAAATCTACATATTCTTCATATGAGTTTCCACAAACATTACGCAAATTTTCATCATAAAAAATTTGTGGTATATATGTGTCACATTCGTTAGATAAGAACATACTTAGATATCTGTGACTTTTATCATCTTTCATCTCTAAACCACAACTGAGAAACTCACCATTCAACTGGAAGGAGGGATACTCAATATTTGTCATACTGCTTGGGCAGGCATCATAAAATTCATTCACATCCATCATTTGTCTCTCAAAAGAAAACATACCTTGGTCATAATCAAACTTAGGACATGGAGCAATAACTTCTTCATCAAAACCAGGAACACCTTGCAACTTATCAACATCAAACAAGCTCAAAGAAAAGTGGTGGGTGGGAGGGAAAATACCAGCACATTTTGTTTATTCTTTCAAGACTGGAGACACTGATTGACCATTATTAACTAGTTCAAAGGCAGACTTAGAATCAAGACAAGATTCAAAATCAACACTATTCTCTAAATCAGTACTCACTTCAATACTTGGAATTTCCACATCTGCTGAATCAGAAACCATACTGAGAACCTCATCATCTGATAAATCAAACTGAATTTTATTATATCCTAATGAAGAAGGAGTGTAAGAAGAAACAGTATCATATATGTCCAAATCAGAATGTACTGATTCACTTTCCTTGTCAAAATTAATATGTGCTGGACATGAAAGTTCAAAGGTTCCATTTCCTGAATATCTAAGATATTCAAAAGATAAAATCTCTACAATTTTCTCACTATGAAGGGAACAACAGTCATCCTCTTCATTTATCTCCTTACTGTCTTCTTGCATGATGCTGCAAATTTCTTCACTGTTGGAGTGTTGTAGTGAAACCTCTAAAAATATATCACTTTGTGTAAGATCCGCACTACAAACACTCATGTCTCCATCATAAATGTTATCTTGCTGGCTTCATATATCTTCTTCAATTTCTTTCTGCTCATATAACTTATTATCAATATTAATGTCAGCAATATCTTCACCAATGATAGATCCTTCATCATCACTAAACATAAATTCATCACTTTCAACATCATTAAATTCAAATTCACTATCAAACTCATCATTAGATTCTTCAATAATCTCAGAATTTTTAGATTCACTATCATTGCTTTTAACATCAGGTACATCTTTAGAAGAAACGTCTTCTAAACCTTTTATCCATTCTATAACTTGCTGAAAAAGATCTACCCTCTGAGAAATTGGTAAATTGCATGTATGGGGAAAACAAATTTGAACAAATAACTCAACCCATACATACTCCTGAGGACAAAAAATGATACCATAACCTTGTAGCTTATTAGTGAATCTTATGAAAAAATCACTTGGTGATTCACCTTCCTCTCTATTCATGTGTCCTTGTAAAAGTAACACCACCTTCTCTTGAAGCTTTCGCCTCAACATATTTGTCTCTTCTTTGATAAAATCAAACTCTGATATTGGGTCTTTTAATTTAGATATGTCTTGCTCATCACTGTGCTCCTCATCCTCATACTGCTCTACATCACTAAGCTACTCAAAATCACTAAATCTTTTAATAAAAGAATCCTTTAATGCTTCCATGGATTCTATTGAGCCATGAGGTAGGTCTTTAAACCAGTCTCTTGCAACATCAACTAAGGAAATTACAAAAAGTTTCATCAATATATCCTCATGTGAAATTTTATGACTGTCTACTAGGTCAACAAAATTTTCTAAATGTTCTTCAGCCAACTGTTCACCAAAACCAGCAAACTTTGGCAAACACTCCCTCACCTTTGATGGAATATGATTTGGATATCCATAGATACCCTCAAAACTAATTGCCCCAAACAAATTATCACCCCTCCAATCACAAGAATATGACATCTTAGCAGTCAAAAGATTACATACTACCTCTTTTTTCCCTCTTACTTAGTGCTGACCACTTAATAGGAAAAACTTATGTATAATTGATTTTCATAGAACAAAAGACTTATCCAATGAAAACAAAAATACCTAGAGTATGAAGAAGTTGCTGCAAACATGTGATTTGAAAACACCTCCAAATCAGCTTCTGAATTTCGTAGAGCCGCCACCTCTTTGTAGAGGAAAAGATTTAAAAAGCTGAGAACTTCTTCCCAACTTTGACCTTCTTTAAATCAATAACTTAAACATCTCCAACATAAAGCTTTTTTATGATTCCTCTAATCATAAAAGTCAAAAATCTGTTGTCCTTCTCACTGCAAGTCCACTTTTCTTTTTTGTAGTCTTTCTTCAACATGCACACTGGTGCAAATCAGAGCTCAAAGTCACCACTCACTAGTAGTGAGATTCTTTTGATACTATCTTGGAGAAACTTTCAACTTTCAGACACTTTGCAGCAAACTGTAACACCCCAAAATTGGCATCTTGCAACCCTAACCAATTTTGTTGCATTTGTCATTCTTCTAAATCATCAAAGTCCTATTGTACTAGGCAATTCTGAGTTTTCACTGACTCTACTTGACCTGAGTGTCAAATGCAGAAAATCCTAAATCTGTATTAATCATACATCATATTTAATTCCTAAATACCTATTTGGCTAAACAAACCCTATGATCGAATTAATTTAATTAATAAAGTCCTAGCACTTTAATTAAATTAAATTCACCCTCTTTAGCTGAGACACATGAAAAGGAATTAAATAATATTTAATTATTAGATAAATACCCTCATTTAAATAATTGAATTTAATTATTCAAATAATTGAGAAAAAGCAATTATGAGGTCATATTTATTTAATTAATTGGATATTCTCTCAAAAATCTTTCTTCTATTCAGAAATAGAAACTGTGAATTAATTGTGCTTTAAAAAGAAATAAAACAATTGAATTCAAATAAAACAATATTAAATCAAAGAGATAAAACAGTTAAAACAGGAAGAAAACAATTTATTGAATTCTTTTCAATAAAACTTTCTATTTTAACTAGCTTTTCTAGTTGTTTTATTTCAAAAATAGGAAAGTTTCTATTATGATCTTCTCAAGGTTTATAAAAGAACCCTCTTTCTTCATTCAAATCCCCTGAAAACTTTACTCAAAATTGCATTGTTATTATACTAAATTGTTGTCTCACTTTCTTAATATCATATAGAGTAATTGCATTTTACAAATAGATAGCTTCAATTTTTAGAATAATGGCATTTAGTATTCATGTTTAGATGATATCTCATATTTCAATTCATTAGCATAATCTTTGCATTGCATTGTTATCATGATTAAATCCTTCATTCTTAGATGGTTCATAGTTGTGAGGCCCTCGTCCTGAGAGCAAATTTCAAAACCCCATCTAGATAGAAGGCAACAGGTCGAATCACCCAGACAGGCAGGATGAATAACTCATATTCAATCTTGGTTGTACCTGGTGAAGATGGACTATTTTGAAGTGTGTGGTTGATTGAGAAGGCCAAAATTAACTCATACACAAACAACAGACAGACTTGGCTCTTTTTATAAAACATAAAGAATATATCCTTTCTTTTTTGTAACACATGACTCTATAACCAGACTCTGGGTTGATTCAGCAAAGCAAGGAATTAAACATCTTAAACTTGCTGTCCTTTTATTTTTTCCCTAGCAGAGTTGCCAATTTGTTGGCGTACTTGGATGGGAAAACTCAACTGATTCTGATTTAACCTTTTTTAAAAAAAAAACCAGGGATTCTGATTTCTTCAACAAGATTTTGCATCTTACTTCCCCAGCGGAGTCGCCAATTTGTTACAACTTTTTCTTGCAACACTTACCTAATGATGATAGTATACCTTATATACTTGAATGCAACCTCTTTTAGGCAAGAGAAAGGCTAATTTCTAAGGATTGGATAATATCCTTCTGAGTTTTTGAGCTCCACAGACTCAGGTAGGTATTACCTTTTAAAGATTACTAATATTTCAGCCTATGTATATTTGGTGGATTGATTCATTCACTGGTTATGCACCTAAAACCTCACTGTAACAACTTATAGAACACTTTAGAGATTGCAATGATTAATTTGAAACAAAGTATTATAAGCCAGGCTATGGTTTTGATAACATGAACCAATGAGACAAGGATTTGCATCCTTCTTCCTTTTGTCTTTAGGAGGGATAACTTGATGATTCACTCTCTAAGGAATCACTAAGATGGACACTATCTTGCTGACATAAGTCCTTAATGAGTTCAGCTTATTTGTTCTAAAAACTAGATGAAATTGATTAATTTGTGTATAACTGAATGGAGAAAACACTTGCTCAGCAAACTCTAGATCAGTGCCTATTCCTTGGGCAAAGAGTCAATGAAAAAATATGTCAACAATAAAAAACTAATGCAATACTGAAGAATGCCTTACAAACTTCATACAATCCAGATTGGATGCCTTACAAACAATCTAATCAACTCAATACTTCTTCATCTAATCTTCACAACTATGTCTTGCTCTCTGAAATCATTTGTAAAATTTAACTCTCTCCTTGAGAAAGACTCACAAATGATTAGACACTCTACCTTATAGTAGGTATATTTTAGATGCCTTACAAATGAACTATAATAGAGCATAAACCACAGTTAAAAGAGACAAGACAATAATGAATAGGAACTGCACTGTATTCTCATTAATCCAAGTTGTTTCCAGATATCCAGATAGTAAACTCAAGAAGTAAACATGAAAAAGAAGTATGCTTTACAAATAAAATCTCCAAACCAAATGGTAACTTGTACTGAACCAAAGAAATATAGGAACAAGAACAAGACCAGGAACTTCCACAGGAACCTGAAATCAGAATCCCTAAAACAGAAAAGAGAAGAGAATAAATAAGAAGAGAAAAACCCTAATCTTCCTGAGATCTTCACACATGTCCCTCTTCTTAAAATCTGATCTGCTCAATCTCCTTTTCAAAATATCTGATATATTCTATTAATAACTAAGTCCATCTATCCTATAAAATATCTGCTCACAAAACCTCCCAGACAACTCTCACAAATCTGATTTTAAAATGAAATAAATGTGCATTCTGTCTCATCCCTTTGTGCAAATCTGATTTTGTTTGCCCTTTCAAAATCTGACCTTTCTTTGCCTGAGAAAATATGATTTTATCTCTATCTCTGAAAAAATCTGAATATCCCTTGTGTTGAAACATCTCCCGGAATGCAACTCTTAACATTTTAAAATAAAATACCTTTGCCAAATATGCACTTTACACTTTAAAATCTGCATATCATTTACATTTCCTTTGAAAACCCTATTTTCTGCCTATTTTGCCTAGAAACCACAAGATTTTGACAAGTGGCACATGTTGATTCACTGTTATAAACTGGCTTTTTAACTGTGCCTTTAACCCTGGGTACCTTTTTTTCTTTATCTCCAAGTCTCTAAGTATTTTTCCTAACCACAGTTAAATCTGGTGACCATGCAACAACCACAATCTCACAGTCTATCCACATCTGGCAACCACACGACCACACTTAGTGTCACAGTTGCGAGCAATTTTCAACTCTTCTAGCAACCCTGGGCGACCTCGCGACTGGCATCTGGCGGCTAACTCCCATCTGGAAACCATGCGACCAACGGCTAACAAATTGGCGACTCTACTGGGGATTAAAAGTGATTAAGTTAGTATAAGTAAGTTATAGCCCTGCTTTGCTAAAATATCCCAGAGTCTAGTTATAGAGTCATTGTTTGTAAAAACATATTCCTCAAGCTCTTATAAAAAGAGTCAAGTATGTCTGTTGTTTGCTGCAAAGTGTCCAAAATTTGTAAGTTTCTCCAAAATAGTATCAAAAGAATCTCACTACTGGTGAGTGGCGACTCTGAGCTCTGATTTACACCAATGTGCACATTGAAGAAAGACTACAAAAAAGAAGGTGGACTTCCAACAACAGTGACAGTAGATTTTTGGACTATTATGATTAGAGGAATCATAAAAAACTCTATGTTATGGTGTATGAGAGATTGCTGATTTAAAGAAGTCAGAGCTAAAAAAAAAGGATCTCAGCCAGTTGCAAATATTTTTCTCTGCAATAAATTGGCGACTTTACAATTCAATAGATTTGAAGGTGTTCTCAAAACACATATTTTGCAATAGCTCAAATACATCCAGGTATTTTACAAATTTTTAATGGTTTTCCTTATAAAGTGATTGCAGCACTAAAGAAAAAAAAGGAATCAGGTGTAAAAGAGGTTTATATATTTCAAGTTTTTACTTGCATTTTTGCAAAATCTGAATGAGATATGTAACAAATGAGAGTGGCAGTTTGTAATCCTTTTTACCTGCTAAGATGTCATATTCTTGTGATTGGAGGGGTAATAATTTGTTTGGGGTGATTAGTTTCATGGGTATTCATGGATACCTGAATCATATACCATCAAAGGTGAGGGCATGTTTACCAAAGTTTGTTGGTTTTGGTGAACAGTCAGTTGAGAAACATTTAGAAAATTTTGCTAATTTGGTAGATAGTTATAACATTTCACATGAGGATGCATTGATGAAGCTTTTTTTAATGTCCTTATTTGATGTTGCAAGAGATTGGTTTAAAGACCTACCTCATGGCTCAATAGAATCCATGGAAGCATTAGAGGCTTCTTTTACTAAAAGATTTAGTGATTTTGAGTAGCTTAGTGATGTAGAGCAGTACGAGGATAAAGAGCATAGTGATGAACATGACATATCTGAATTAAAAGATCCTATATCAGAAGTTGATCTTATAAGAATAGAGACAGATATGTTGAGGTAAAGGCTTCAAGAAAGTGTGGTGTCATTTATGCAGGAACACATGAATAGAGAAGAAGGTGAATCACCAAATGATTTTTACATAAGATTTGTTGATAAGCTAAAAGGCTACGGTATCATTTTTTGTCCTTAGAAGTATGTATGGGCAGATTTATTTGTTGAGATTTGTTTTCCCCATACATGCAATTTACCAATTTCTCAGAGGGCAGAGTTTTTCCAGCAAGTTATAGAATGGATAAAAGGTTTAGAAGATGCTTTTGCTAAAGATATATCTGATGTTGAGAATAATGATATTGAATCTGAAAATTCTGAGATTATTGAAGATGCTGATGATAAATCTGACAGTGAATCTGAATTTAATGATATTGAAAGTGATAAAGATGAATATAAGTTTAGTGAAGATGAAGAGTCTACTGCTGGTGAAGATATTGCTGACAATGATATTGATATAAAGCTTTATGAGCAGCAAGACAATGAAAAAGATGTATGCAACCAACAAGAAGACAAATATGATGCAGACATGAGTGTTTGTAGTGAGGACCTTACACAAGAAGATATGATTTCAGAGGTTTCATTACAAGACTCCAACCAAAAATAAAATTTCAGCATCAGGCAAGAAGATAGTAAGGAGATAAATGAAGAAGATGATTGTTGTTCCCTTCATAGTGAACAAATTGTAGAGATTTTATCTTTTGAGTATCTCAGATATTCAGGAAATGGAAGTTTTGAACTTTCATGTCCAACACATATTGATTTTGACAAGGAAAATGAATCAATGCATTCTAATTTGGACATATGTGATACTATTTCTTGTTGCACTCCTTCTTCATTAGGCTATAATAAAATTCAGTTTGATTTATCAAATGATGAGGGTTTTAGTATGGTTTCAAATTCAGCAGATGTGGAAATTCCAAGTATTGAAGTGAGTACTGATTTAGAGAATAGTGTTTGACCTAGTGACTTAATTGAAAAATTTCCTTTTGTATTCGATTATAGAGGTCAAATAATTCTTGAGTATCCATCATCAAGTTATGACAGGTCCATTTGGTCAGTTTGATAAGCCCATTCCATTTGCAGTTTCTATCAGTGTGCCAAACTGTCAAATGTAATTTTCTGAGTGACCTACTTTGAGCTCTTGAAAATCTATACCCTGGTGAACATTTTGGATAATTGAATTGTCCCTCGCATTGCAAACATAGGAGTGAACCTACCTGAAGAAAATTTCAATTAGGTGTAAATCTTCAGGTAGGTTCACTCCTATGTTTGCAATGCGAGGGACAATTCAATTATCCAAAATGTTCACCAGGGTATAGATTTTCAAGAGCTCAAAGTAGGTCACTCAGAAAACTGCATTTGACAGTTTGGCACACTGATAGAAACTACAAACGGAATGGGATTATCAAACTGACCAAATGGACCTGTCATAACTTGATGACAGATACTCAAGAAGTATTTGAACTCTATAATAGGATACAAAAGGAAAATTTTCAATTAGGTCACTTCTTGATTCTAAGTCTACCTTTGAGCTATTTAATGGTGGTCAATCAGTGGCTCAAGTTTCAAATGAAGAAGTTAAATGTACTGGTATTTTCCCTCCCACCCACCACTTTTGTTTGAGCTTGTTTGATGTTGATAAGTTGCAAGGTGTTCCTATTTTTGATGAAGAAGTTATTGCTCCATGTCCTAAGTTTGATTATGACCAAGTTATGTTTTCTTTTGAGAGACAAATGATGGATATGAATGGACCTAATGATGCTTGCCCAAGAAGTATGACAAATATTGAGTATTCCCCCTTTCAGTTGAATGGTGAGTCTTTAAGTTGTGGCTTACAAATGAAGGCGGATAAATGTCACAGATATCTAAGTATGTTCTTATCTAACGAATGTGACACCTATATGCCACAAATTTTTTATGATGAAAATCTGCCTAATGTTTGTGGAAGCTCATATGAAGAATATGTAGATTTGATTTCATGTGATAAGTTAGTACAGAGTGGCAGTATTCTTGATCAGACACATGACAGGAAAAGTTTCAGTTTACCTCTGATATATGGAGATGAAAATCAGATGTATGAAAGAGGTAGGAGTTGATCTCAGTTTTCGGACTTTGGGCCTCTTGTAGATAATATACATATTGTACAGTTGCTTTCCCTTCCAGTTGTGTGTTTTATTTCAGTTAGAGGTTTCCCCATTTTTTGAGAAGAGAGAAAAGTTTTGAGAGGTGGAGGTGTAAGTGAGAAGAGGAAGGAAGAAAGAGAAAGGATAAAATCTGATTTTTATGTTTTGGGGTGGTTTTCTACTCCAAAGATCTGTGGTTCTCGATATAAAATTGCATTTAACCATCCTTAGTCAGAGCTACTATTGGTACTCCTAAATTTGGAAACAAATTTGGAGTGACCATGTTTGATTTTTCAGATAAGCAAAGTGAACACCCTTGAAAACTTTGGTGAGAAGGCTCAGCTAGAGTTCTTGTAAAAGGTGCCCGGATGATTTTCATCAGGTACAAATTTGGAAGAAGGTTTAGTACCTTCCATTTGGTGTATGTAGTGGGTTAAAAACCCTAAATTTCAATTCTGATATGTTTTAGGAGTAGTCATTTTGAGGGGATTATCTAAATCTGCATTTTTGCTAAAGTGTCAATCTGTTGTAAATGACCTAGTTTGCTTTTGAATATCTTGCACCCAGAAATGTGTCATGACCCGCCACTTTTGGGATGTTGAGTATGTGTATTAGAGAACCTATGTTTTGAATGCCAAGTCATTTTGATATGTTTTGACTAGATTTCAAATCCCTCAAAGTTGGTAGTTTATTGTTATCATGCATTGTGCAATTGATCAAAATTCTGAATAGCCTAGTTTGACAGGTTATAATTTTTGACCTAGTGACCTAATTGAAAATTTTCCTTTTGTATCCTATTATAGAGGTCAAATACTTCTTGATTATCCGTCATCAATTTATGACAGGTCCATTTGGTTAGTTTGATAAGCCCATTCCGTTTGCAGTTTCTATCAGTGTGCCAAACTATCAAATGCAGTTTTCTGAGTGACCTACTTTGAGCTCTTGAAAATCTATACCCTGGTGAAAATTTTGGATAATTGAATTTTCCCTCACATTGCAAACATAGGAGTGAACCTAGCTGAATATTTACAGATTCCTGCCTATCCATTTATCCACTTTTCTAGAGCCTTTCCATTTCTGATTTATTAAAATTTCACTGAAAATGTTGAATTCAGAATTAAATGGCATACTTTGTGGTTTCCCTATTTGCACCTGGTTTGAGGTCAAGCATAATTGAAATTTGATCTGCATTATAGACCTAGGAATGACCTCCTTTGAAGATTCCCAAACTTTGACTAATCCAGTTGATTTCTTTTCCAAATTAAATCCAAATCAGTTTTCTGCATATTTGCATGTTAGAGTTCAGAAAGGTGTTAGGGTGCTAACTTTGCGGATTGGTATTAGTTCAATAGTTTGTTTTCAAAAAAACATAACTGAGGTTTTTCATTCTACATATGACATTCAATCAGGCTCCAGAGGTTGAAATTCTCAAAGATCTTTTTGATGACCCTATGAATTCAGTTTCAAAGGTGTTTTATGCAATTGACAGTGCAAAATAGAATTAAGTTTTCAGAATGACCATTTTGCAAGAGTGATATCTTTCTGTCTAAAAGATGTTTTTAGGAACCAATCAGGGCATCATGCTTATTACATATGAATGTACTATCTGACTTAATGTCAAAGTTTCAGAGTGTGATTTAGTCATTTTGCAATGACTGATCCAAAAGAGATTTGTGGTGTTTCAACATTTGCATTTGCATAATTATTCGGAAGTGCTAAGTTTGATTATTAACAGCTTGTACCTGAAGACGAATATGTTGAAACCCTCTTGCATGCATATTTAGTATGGATGATTGAATTACTTTGCTAAGTAATGATTCTTCTAGAGCCAATCTAGTATTATTTTGATTAGCACTTCTGGCAAGGTTTGTAAGTTCTCAGTTACAGAATACATGAAATCACCCACTTTGCATGTTATTAGCTTGAAGCCCAAATATTTTCAGACTAATTTGGTTGATGATTAGTTTGTTCAGATGTTGGAGAGGGGTTTGTCTTCCGGTTCCCATGCTTGTAAGATATTATTTTTTCAGTTTTCAGAGCTCATGCCTAAGGCCAGTTGTCATAATTGTGATCAATTTGCATAACTATTAAAATGTTTGAAAAGGTCACCACTTTGTTCTTTATGGTAAATTTCAAAATGTGAGAAGGTGGACAAGAGGCATCAGCTGTAAGAGTGCTTTCAAATATGCAAAACAATAATCAATGCCATCTACCCGAGTATCTTCTTTTCAACATTCTATCAAAAAGCCCATATGTCAGAATTGTACTTGAAAGCCAATTGTATTCTCATACAACTACAATATCAGAAAATTTTTCCATGTGTATGGCCAAACGGAGGGTCGCCCTGTTTTTCCAATGATACTGCATTTTAAATGGGGATAAAAGTATCAAGTAAGCACCTCGCGCTAGGAAAGAGGGAAGTCTGTGCAAATATAATGGAGAAGAGGCTGCTAGCTTTATTTCTATTATACCCAGCATATTGGAGGTTTTTAAATGATTTTTTCTTTGAAACTTTTCAATGCAATTGAGGGCCTTGCAGCATATACAAAGGACTCCACCACAACAAAGAGGAACCAGGCATTGAAGCAAGGGTAATTTACATAGTTTGTATAACAAAAATGCACCTACTAAACCTTGCACAGACTTTTGTGGAGAGTGTTTTATGTTTTAGAAAACATCAATACAATGAACATTAAGTGTTAAGAAACTCACGCAACAGTATTAAGGGAGAATGTTGAAGGTTTTTGAAACATCAAATTGTAAATGTATTTGTAAAAGAAAATACAAGGAGCTAGCATTTTCTGCGCTTAGTGCACAGGAGATTGAAGTTTTAATACAAAGACAATGCGCAAACTATGAAGGAATGATGAGTTATGTTTTGAAAGTTTAAAAAAAAAAGGACAAAAAGTCTATTGCATAGTGTGCTGCGCAGGGAAGGGATTATGTAGTTTTTAACATTGCAAATTATAAACTTCATTGCATTGTATCCTGCGTAAGTAGTAAATGGAGTAAATTTTCAGATTTTAAAACATTAAGTACAAACTACATTGCAAAGGCATTCCCAGCGGTCTGCATACCATTTTTGGGGGAGATTTTTCAGCAATAAGAGGAAAAAACATTTTCCATGAGAATTGCCAATCCCTAGATTGGGAGGGGAAGTATTAAATGATTTTCACATTGCAAATTGCAGACATTGAGGGATTTGAACCTGCATAGAGTGTAATGAATTGGGGTTTTTAAAGATGTTTTATTTGCAATGTTAAAAAAATCACTAAGCTATGGGCTGCGTAGGAGGTGAAGAATATGATTTTGGAATGCTTCCAAAACTAATGTGATCTTCAGACAAGATGTGTAGACTTTTAGAAGGATTATTTTAAAAGTTTCCAATACTTTTAATTTGTATTTGCAGAGGATTTTTGCACATAATTCTATTTTTTAAGGTAAGTTTCATGAAAGATTTTAAGTTAATTTGCAGAAGTGACTCCATGGAGAGGGGCGTTTTGACCTATGGAACAAATTCATGGTCTCCATTTACAGAGAAATGTCACCATTAATGAGCAGTTTACTCAGTAAAGTCCTAGGAAAATGAAAAACAATGCATTTCCTTTATCCCACATTCAGTCTGCAAAGGGCATTTTTGGTCTTTATATACCAAAACGCATTCTTTATAAGAAAGAAAGAGAGCCCAGAGGCTCTTGGTGAGCTCTTGAGGGTTGGAGGTCGAAATGCATGGGCAAACCACAGTATTTTAACCCAAATTTTGAAAATGGCTTTGAAACATGAAAACCCAATATCCCACATTGTTCCTATTGCAGAATTTTGAATTTTTATATGCAAAAACACAAACATAGTAATTTGAAGGAAGGTGAGGAGGCTATCCACGCGCACACCCAATCATCCAACCACCTTGGTTTCCATGCCCAAAAATGAAGGAAGGTAAATTTTGGCAAAAGCAACACGCGACATCCAGTCACATGGTCGCAAGACGCTCCAGTCGCATGGTCGCGAGAAGGATCTAGTTGCTCAGTTAGAAGAAGGATTGAAGATCAGCACCAGGATTCAGAGACTTGGTGACTAACCGCTAGTAGTGAGCTGCACAGTCAGGAGATGTCAAGGATAAGCCACTGAGACTTGGTGACTAACCGCTAGCGATTAGTCGCGAAGTAGCCATATTCCAAAGATGACTACTGTGACATGGAGGTAGCCGCTAGTCACATGGTCACCAGATAGAAATAAGCCACCAGATGCTAGTCACGATGTCACCCAGGGTTGACAGATAAGTTGAAAATTGCTCACAACTATGAGATTGTGGTTATCGCATGGTCGCCAGATTTGATCATGGTTAGCAAAAATTTCATGAGACTTGGAGACAAAGGAAAAAGGCTAACTGGGGTTAAAGGCATAGTCAAAGAGTAGTTTATGATAGAAAATTAGCATGTGACAAGTGTCAATTTCTGGTGAAGTTTGGGCATATTAAAGTAAAGTGAAGGTTTTCAAAGACAAAATGCATAAAGTTAAAAGATTAAAATGATTTGAAATATATTCTTTTGCATATTTTGTAAAATGTTTTATTTCAAAGTTTGACAAGGCTTTCCCGGAGGGTTTATCAGAGGATAAAATTACATTTTCTCAGGCAAAGAAAGGTCAGATTTTCTCAGGCAAAGAAAGGTCAGATTTTGAAGGGGAAAACAAAATCAGATTTGCACAAGGGGATAAGGAAAAATGCACATATTTTTTATTTGCAAAATCAGATTTGGTGGACTTTTCAGTGGAAGAATGAAAGAGCTATTTTGAAGATAAAATCAGATATTTTCTCAGATAGATGGAGTCAGTTATTAAAGATATATCAGATATTTTGAAAAGCAAGGAATGAGTAAAAGATCAGATTTGAGGAGAGACAGGTGTCAATTGCTCAGAAAGATTAGGGTTTCTTCTCTTCTTATTTATTCTCTTCTCTTTTCTGTTAGAAGGGTTCTGATTTTAGGTTCCTATTTTGGTTCTTGTAAAGGTTCCTAGTCTTGTTCTTGTTCCTGTATTTGCTTGGTTCAGTACAAGTTAAAATTTGGTTTGGAGATTTTATTTGTAAGGCATACTTCTTTTTCATGTTTAGTTCTTGAGTTTATTGTCTGGATATCTGGAAACAACTTGGATTAATGAGAATACAGTGCAGTTCTTATTCATTGTTGTCTTGTCTCTTTTGACTATGGTTTATGCTCTAGTATAGTTCATTTGTAAGGCATCTAAAATATACCTACTACAAGGTAGTGTGTCTAATCATTTGTGAGTCTTTCTCAAGGAGAGAGTTAAATTTTGTAAATGATTTCAGAGAGCAGGACATAGTTGTGAAGATCTGATGAAGAAGTATTGAGTTGAGTAGATTGTTTGTAAGGCATCCAATCTGGATTGTATGAAGTTTGTAAGGAATTCTTTAGTATTTCATTAGTTTCTTATTTTTGACATATCTTTTCATTAACTCTTTGCCCAAGGAATAGGCACTGATCTAGAGTTTGCTGAGCAAGTGTTTTGTCCATTCAGTTATACACAAATTAATCAATTTCATCTAGTTTTTAGAGCAAATGAGTTGAACTCATTAAGGACTCATGTCAGTAGGATAGTGTCCATTTTAGTGATTCCTTAGAGAGTGAATCATTAGGTTATCCCTCCTAAAATCAAAAGGAAGAAGGATGCAAATCCTTGTCTCATTGGTTTATGTTATCAAAACCATAGCCTGGCTTGTAATACTCTATTTCAAACTAATCATTCTGTTGGTTAACACTTTGTCCTTCCTTAAGATTTATAATCTCTGACTCTTCAATACACCCAAGGTGAAAGAACAAAGGATGTTTACCAACAAATGGGTCAATGTAAGTCTTCTATCACTACCCTCTGAATTAACAGGTACATCTCCCTGATTGTGTTTAGTCTTCAATGAGTTTGTTTCTTTTGATCATCAGATTATCTTCTTATGAGTTTTAACCAAATTTCTTGTAGGCACAAACAATTCAGGAAAAGATAAGGTTTAATCTATATTCGAATCTAATCTACCTATCCTAAAATGCATATTCTACTGAGGGGAACAGAAGCAGAATCATACATAGATAGCAAATGGAATTGCTTATGCTACAACTACTAACATGAAATAGAATTCAAGTAGGAATTACAGTTCCATATACAACTGTACTTTCTATTCCGATGCATCTAAACTACTGAATGAATAGTAGAAGGATTATGCATGAAAAGTAAATAGAATCACCCTCACTGCAACCACTAACATGAAATAGAATCTAGTAGAAAACTGCAGCTTCACATACAATTGTTCTAACTATTCAAAATGCAAAAGATTCACTAAAGTGGAGCA